>JASTWQ010000876.1:0-60391 GCA_035220615.1 Leptothorax acervorum
GTTCCAGAGACGACGGCGATCCGGCGACGGCGGCGATCCAGTGGGCAGCGGGGTCCATCCGGCATCCGAGGGGAACCTGAAACAGAGAAAAGCAGAATTAATATTAAAGAAGTCTACGAAAGGTCTGTGGACATTATACTTACCTTCTCGGTTATACACGGTTAAACCGAGTGGCGACCGTTGATAAAAGCGAATCTAGAGTCAGTGAGTCGTGATAGAAACACTTTCCGCCTGGTTAGGGAATCCGAACGACATACGCGAGAAACAAGGAGTAAACTTGCAGCCGACGGGAGACACGCCGACTGCACCGTCTCAAAGGGACCAACAGGCGAGCGGAGGAGCCAGCGAGACGACACCGGGCCAGACGGAGGTTCGCCAGGAGTCACCGCAGGGCCCCAGGGTCGTGCTTCAGCGGGTGGCGGACCTGCCACAACAGGGTCAGCCACTCATCCTCAGGCTGAGCGCGGACGGCGAAGTCACCATCGAGCAAGAGGACGCCGCCCAATGCCCTCCAAAAACCCCGTTTAAAGTAAAGTTTCGAGATAGACGACTTATTTTCTTTCGTTTATTTATTTTTCTTTGTTTGCTACAAAAATGTACCCGATGTCCCAGCGGACTAATATGTTAATAAATATAAGGCTATAGAATAGAGCGCATTACAGAACATTTACACGAGATGTACTTAGACGTAAGAATAAAGATTTATATTCGAAAACTTGAGTACATTCGATCGATCCGATTCCGCGAGTAAACGGACAATAAGCGGAATAAATGAAAAGATTTGCGCTTAGATTAGTTATTTTCAGGTACACGAGGCCCACGTATGCAGAAAACCGCGAAAATTCGAAGATTGTAAGAGTTTGGCGAAACAGCCAATCAGAGAACGAGCCAGGTTGCTTGTCGCGGAAATTCATATTTAACGCAATTAAATGGTTTTGCGGCCCACCGATGGCCGAGTTAAGTTGATTGAGATCGAATTAACGTAAATTTAACGTCAAAACCGCCCGGAGAGTCCGTAGAGCAATTTTGGCCAATCAGAGTCGAGCCAACTTGACGATACCGCTGAAAATCATTATAAATGACATCTAATGATTCCGCGGGCCAATAATGATCGAATTGGCTTAATATTAGTCGAAATAGCGTAAATTCACTTGAAACGCGATCCGGGAACACCGAAAAGCGATTTCAGCCAATCCGGTGGCCGGAAGGCGAATTTCGAGAATTCCGTGAAGAAAAGCGAGTTTTGGCATTGGATCGGTCAAGTGGGATCAAAGATGGCCGAATAAAAGCAAAAAGAACGATCTAGGTGGTCGAATGACGGAAATAGGCAAACTCGCCATCTGATTGGTCGTTTCGAGCGACGTGCGTCCCGGAGCGACAAATGTATCGAATTGCGCGAATTTAGCGTAATTACGGCTAAATCCGACGGTCAGAAGCGGAAATAGGTCAACGACGTCTTTCCCGAGCATACTGTGACGTAATTGGTCCGATCAGGTCCCTAGGGACAATTTCGGGCAATATCGGCCGGAAAACGGCAAATAGAGTCAAAATGGATTATTTCCGACTAAATCGGCATCGGGAAACACGACGGAGACTTTTGCGTCACCGTAGAGCCGTTGCATCGCGAGATACGCGTCGGCGCATGCGCGATGCGAAAAACAGGTTTTTGGTGCATCCAGAGACGCGAGCGGATATATGCGACCGTAGGATTGATAGGCGAGCGTAAAATAAGCGTTTGCAAGTCAATTTGCAGATGTTTATTCATAATTGTCGAATTTCGGCAGACAGGCAT
This sequence comes from Leptothorax acervorum, assembly GCA_035220615.1. Taxonomy (NCBI): domain Eukaryota; kingdom Metazoa; phylum Arthropoda; class Insecta; order Hymenoptera; family Formicidae; genus Leptothorax; species Leptothorax acervorum. Next base: position 1,793 of record JASTWQ010000876.1, read on the forward strand.
TGTAAATGGAAAATTCGGGAATTATCGATTAAATCGGTTATTGCGCGTCAAATAAATAACGAGCGTTCCGGAATTTTCCATGTCACGTTGTTTTCGCGTGCGTGACGACGCGAGCAAAATATTTCGGCAGCCAGGAGTGATGGCTGGCAACACTGCGCATGCGCGCGGTACCCAGCTTGCGACGTGACGATGCGAGAATCGAGGTCTTTTCCCGGGAGCACTCGTGGCGTGCGGACGTGTAACACGAGGCTCATTAAAACCGAGATTAACCCGCGAACGGAGTGTCATCCCGCTAATAAGTAAAGTCGTTTAATTAACGCAAATGATAAGTCGTTATAATTACGCGAGTGATTAAACGGAGATACGCGAATACAATCGCAGATAAGGTCTTTTCCGGGAGCAAGTGGCTCATTAAAACCGAGATTAACCGAGAGCGACGCGTTATCCCGTTAGTGGTTAAACTCGTGTTAATTAACGCAAAAGTGGTATTAATTACCGAAATTAATAATCAGAATACTGATTAACTATTCTCGGGAGCTCTCGTAACGTGCGTGCGTGCCGTGAGGCTCAAGGTCAACCGAGATCACTAAGTGCGAGGCGAGTGATACCGCCGAGTACGCAAAGTCGTTAATTGTTAACGCAAGTTGAATAATTCGGTTAATTACCGAAACGGGACCGTCATCCGAGAGAATCTCGATATACGCATCCATTGTAAGAGATATCTCATAAAAAATCGGAGATAACCCGCGAGCGACGTGCAATGTCGTATACGAGTGAACATTCGTAATTGTTAACGCGAGCCGTTAATTCTCAGTCGTGAACATTAACAAATTCGAGCGGCGATCGATAAAACCACGCGACGATATCCGATTGGGAGAACTTGTGCAGTTCCATGAAAACCGGTCGTAATCCGCGATCGATACGTGCGCCCGCGTCATTAATTGTTATATCCGACCAGAGAACAATAAATAATCGCGTTTGCGAGAAATTAACATTGCGTACGACGAAGAATCTACGCGAAGTGCGAGTCATGCCAAGATGGCGTCGCGCGGCCATTTTGTGAGTGCGAGCGCACACGGCCATTTTGTGTAACCTGAAACAGAATAAATTCAGTGTTAAAAGCAGAGCATAGTGCGTGTGACAGTTATTAATATCCTGTGTGATACTTTCCTGGAATCCTATTGGTTGATGCGGCGACCGTTATAAGTCCCTGTCCAACGACGTTCCGGCGATCCAGCGACGGCGGCGATCCCTTGGTGGCGGCGATCCATCGACGGCGGCGGCGATCCAGCGACGTTCCGGCGATCCAGTGGTCAGCGGGGTCCATCCAGCATCCGAGGTGTTCCTGAAACATAAAAAGGAGAGATTAATTCAAGACGGCTAAAGGTCTGTCGATTTACTTACCTTCTCGGCGGGTTTAGGTAAAACCGAGTGGCGACCGATAATTTTGCGAAGTTCGAATATTATCGATAGTATATGTGGTTAAATAGCCTTCCGCCCGACGTAAAGTGCCAAAATTAACTAGATTGATTGTTCTGGGTTAGCTTGAAACCGCATGTTTCAGGTCCACCGTCCGAGGCAGCGGCGGGTACATCCGGGACATCGGCGGGCGCGACAAAGCCACGCGTAGTGGCGGACCAGGCGCCGGAACTGAAGGTGCGGCTCAAGAGGGCTAAGGGCACGGTGCAAGGGTCCAGCGGCGGCAGCAAAACGGCGAAGGAAGGACGGCAACGAGAAGAAGAGGACGCCGCCCAATGCCCTCCAAAAACCCTGGCGCGTAATATCGCATTGTGATCCCACGTCCCAGCGTACCTAATGTACATAGTTTAGATATAAGAGCGTACCGTAGAATAATAAGTTAGACATTAAGTGCGACGCGCGCGAGCGTAACGCGAAATGCGTTTGTCATACATAGTTTTAGTTGCGAGGATAAACTAGAGGTTAGATGTAAGTTTCGCGTGCGTGTCAATAGATATTAAGTACTGCATAATAAATGACGTTTATTTTTTGGAGAACATATATACATGTATAAATGACTGATTCCCTACCTTCCCCGTTTCCATACGCGAATTACAATAGATAGAGATAAAGATGCAAAGCCGTCGAAAGATGCGTAATAATTAGAGTCGAACATAATTATTCAGAGCTACGTAAATGACAGATTGATTAAAATCATTCGAAATCACATAACTAGCCAAGATACATTAGCTGAGTGTCAATGATGCCGAATAGTTGCTCGGGTAAAATTTGAAACGCGCGATATAGAGATTCGCGGAGTAGAGTCGACGACGCGCAACGGGTTTGTAACGCGAACGGAAAAGTGATCGAGTGTCGAGTCGGGTAAGCTACATGACGTGCCCGGAAAACGGAATTAAAGAGATTCGGTCGACCGGAAGTGCGCGCAGCCAGCTGACTGTGCGACGGAAGGAGACGAATGTCGGCATGACAGACGTGTTAATTGGGACCCAAGTAGCATCCCCGACAAGGTCCCAACGCGATCGGACAGACGCATGCGGAATGTGATGCGCGGCCTCACACCTCGAAATCGAGATATTCGGAGTAATCGGGGGTGACCCGAGAACGCTTCCGTATCGGACGCAGAGTCGATTTAGCGACGCGTGAGGAGTTACATGCGCGTGGGACGAAGGTCATATAGACCGTAATTATTGCATTTGGAAGATCGGCGAAAGCCCGACAAACATGTCAAAAGTTAGCAGATCCCTACTATAGCGGCGCGCAGCTAACTCCATACGCGAGGGTCAAAGGCGTGCAGGGGCATATGTGGCGTGCTCGGGCAAGCAAGACAAGCGTGCGAGTGCAGCCGAGAATGCGATCCATGCGACGCGTGCGAAATTAGGTGCGACCAATTAGCAAATTGAGAGACGCAATTTAGGAGCGCGCGGGAGCACCCGAATAGCGCTATAAAACGAAAGCGAGTAAATTCGTGCGGCGGTTCGCGAGATACATGCGCGCGCTAACCGACAAGCGTAATTAGCGAAGTAGCGAGGCTAATCAGTTATTCGAACACCTGTAAAATGGAAACGTGGAAGGCATTTGCATTTGCGAAGCGAATATTATCGTCGAAAAGCGAACGACGAAATATAACGTATATTTCAGATTCTGTAAGTAGAGACTTTCGAAACGCAAAGATAGTCAGTCGAAAGTTTCTACAGACAAACAACTTTTTGTATACGATCATCGGAATGCGAGCGCTCCGACGAAAACATGTTTACGCGAAGCGTACAATGGAAGGCGGCGATTCCGGAGTAGGGGATACCGACGCGCAGACGCGGCGAGCTCCGACAGCGAGAACGGAGCAACTTCTCAGGGTCTTCTATCCGGGAGAGTCCTAGCGTGCGGACGTGCTAGTGTCTCTCTTTTATAAAACCGGAGATTACCCGCGAGCGAGGCGTAACATCGTTAATAAGTGAACAACCGCGAATCGAGACAACGCGAGTTGGAAACTTGATAGCTTTATTGATCATTTGAGAACATTGATTAACGACGATTCACGTGTGTGTGAAATCGGAGTAGTGCGGCGATCGAGAATTACGTGCGACAATTTTGAGCATATATCGACGCGCGCAGACATTCAAATAGCGATAGCGAGTTACAACGAGATACGAGCTACAATCGCGTTAATATTTGAAAGCATTCCAGCGTACGACTAAAAGCCGACGCGTATATACGGCCAGCCAACGTGGCGACGGACGGCCATTTTGTGAGCGCTAACGCGTATCCATATTGTGTGTAATCTGAAATAGAAATAAATTCAGTGTTAAAAGCAGAGCAAAGTGTCTGTGAATAAAAGTTATTTTCCTGTGAAATAATTCCCTGAAATTGAAATCGGTTGGCGCGGGGTCCGTTGAAATCCCTGTCCAGCGACAATCCGGCGATCCAACGACGACGGCGTTCCAGAGACGACGGCGATCCGGCGACGGCGGCGATCCAGTGGACAGCGGGGTCCATCCGGCATCCGAGGGGAACCTGAAACAGGGAAAGGCAGAATTAATATTAAAGAAGTCTACGAAAGGTCTGTGGACATTATACTTACCTTCTTGGTTATACACGGTTAAACCGAGTGGCGACCGTTGATAAAAGCGAATCTAGAGTCACTGAGTCGTGACAGAAGCACTTTCCGCCTGGTTAGGAAATCCGAACGACGTACGCGAGAAACAGGGAGTAAGCTTACCATCAAATAGTGCAAGGTTAGGACTGGGAAGAATGTGAGTTCGGTCACAAGCTTACGTTCGGTTAGGACTGGAGGGGTACGGCTGTCCGGTTACAACTTAACATTGAATGGAACCGGCGCATTTTTTTATCGCCCTCCAACTCTGAGCAAGCTGTCAGAGTCCATGAACGGATTAAGGGAGAGGAGGGGACTTTTTCTCCTTATTGGGTTATTACTCGAGATCGCGAGAATTTCCTCGGGGAATAACTCAGCCTGAATCCTCTTTAACCATAACGTCCGCGCGCGCTGACATTCATGCGCTGACACCGCGACTTCCGTGAGGCCGAACCTGGGCGCGTCTTTATTGATACGGCGACAACGCGTTACGAACTTTAAAATGTAAGCAGTTACTCGAATGAGTTTAGGCCACGACGAATATCGAAGGGCCAGGTCCCATGGGGCTGTCGGTGTTGCTAAATGCGCCGTCGACACTCTTTCTTCAAGAGACGTAGCGGACGAGTCTGGTACGGGGTTTTTTGGCCAACAATCGGGAGGATAACTGAGCCACTTTGGGCCCGTCCACCATAACGCATGATTCTCGAGTTCTCCTCCGAGGAAACCGCGCGATGCGCAATCCGCGGGGTTCTCGTCGGTCGAGACATGATGCCAGGGAAACGTTTGGAAGTTGAGATTGAATGCCGGAGACGCGGTTCGCGACGAACGTTTTCCATTTTGAAGGGTGCTGCTAAAACTACTGCAGGCTAAAACTACTTCCGAGTCGGTCCAACAGTAGCGCGCGGAAATCTCAATTCCTATCGAATCAAGGACGAAAGTCATCAATCGGGCCAGCAGCACGGCAGCGAGCAGTTCCAATGTTCCTTATTTATAATAGTAATATTTATAATTGTAAATTTATAATAGTGTTACGCTCGCCGGGCGTTAGCCACTTACTCTCGCTCTTTCACACTCACTCGCGACGCGCACTCCGGCACTCGCTCAATAAACAAGGCTCGTTATGTATAAAAGGAACTCGTTTAATGCAGATTCGTAATATACAGAGCTCGGGATAACACGTCCGAACGTGACGGAGATTCGGAGCGAAATTGACAATCAATACACGTAAACAACAACGCCGTCGTCAAGGACAATTCGCAACTTCTAATACGGGCGACCCGCGTGAGCGCACGGCACGGGCGTACAGCACGGGTGTAACAATAGTATAAATATTATGATAGTTTATAAATTATTTATTATAATAAAAATACTTATAATAATTATATAAAACTATATTTTTAGTTATTAAAAATAAAGTGTGAAATCGAGACTTAGCGCGAGACACTGCCGTTGTCTCTTAATCACTAAAATTTTTCACATTTTATATTAATTTTTTACTTTAATGGGAATACATTTTTTAAAAAAACAGTAGTTATTTTTTGATATAATATATATTTAATTGGCGCATAATTTAAAGATCATTTCTTTTTTTTTGTAATAAATATATTACTTCGATTTTTTCAAGGTAAATATATTACTTTGGTTTTTTTAAGGTAAAGATATTACTTGGATTTTTTCGAGGTACAAAGATAACTACTTCGATTTTTTCAAGGTACACCACGCGTGCTTGGCGTCTTTTTTTACCTTTTTGTAAAAGGTAATTTTGTACGGATATCACCCCTTTTTGTTATAGATACATCAAACGCCATAATGTTTATCGACATCGACATTTATGTCTGATAAAATCAAATGTAAATATTTTTTGTATTATAACTTACAAGAATTATATCTGAGAGTTTGACATCCTTAAATGTGCAGTGTAGTTTGTATAAATTTATAAATTATTAAAAAATTAAGACACAAAATATGAATATATTAGGCAAAGTCAAATTTGTCGAGAGCACATTATGCAGTGTTTGCTATAAATAAATTTTGTCGAAAGAAAAACAGATTTGATACAGAATTTTGCATGCACAATGCTATTGGCAGAATGTCATAGTAGATAATATATGTATAGTAAAGTTTGTTAACAAAATAAGGCAATTAATAATTTATAATACAAACTACACTGATATTTAATTAAGGATGTCACTGTCAGATATAATTTTTGTGTTATAATACAAAAAATATTTAGATTTAATTTTATCAGATATATTTGATAGTCATTATTAGAGAAAAAGAGAGAGAGAGAGAGAGAGAGAGAGAGAGAGAGAACGCGAGCGGGGAACGCGAGCGTGACCGCGAGAAAGAGCAATACGTACGATAGATATAACCTCGCGACCCTCGCACAGGGTGTATCCCAGGAACCAGCCATCCGCAAGGCGCGAACTCTGTCACTCCAGCACTGCACTTCATTCGGAGTGTTCGGACGCGACGACGCGGACGGAATATTTTTCGACGACGCGGACGTTTAAAGCGGCCCATTACATGTACGAGTTTGACTCGCGGGTCCGGCTCGGCGAGCTTGATTCGCGAGTCAAACTCGTACATGTAATGAGACTTGAACGTTTTTCACTACACACACACTCCCGAATAGTCTCAAAATTTAGCTCACCGAACGCCGTACCCGGCTCGTGACATCCCACCCACGAACGAGTAGAAACCGAGCCGAACCGGACTCGCGACGAGTATGGGCCGCTTCACGGTTATGTTTAGATCTCAATTTTCCGACGTTACAGATAAGCATCATAACCTCGACACGGACGGAATATTTCTCGACGACGCGGACGTCTAAAGCGGCCCATTATTTTTGTACGAGTTTAACTCGCGAGTCCGGCTCGGCAAGCCGGACTTGAACGTTTTTCACTACACACACACTCCCGAATCGCGCAAAGCCCGAGTCGATCCAGCCGCGTAGGTTATCTCGCTCTGCGCTGTCATACACCGCCGGGCCGCGGGGGGCGGGGCGCCCGCAGTGCGACTGCACTCAGTACACCAAGTGCACCGCTAGCGACACTTTGTTGCTCTAAAATAGCGCCGCAAACGTCAAAAGGTGAAAGTTACAACGACGGTGGTGCCGCCGCGCGCCGTGGCGAGACTAGCAAACGGAGAAGTACGTATCTTAATGTAAAATTTTCAGGTCTGGACTTTTGCATCGCAATATATTTTTTCGTAGGCCACGTAGGGGAAAAATAAAAATACTTTTATTATATAAATTTGGTCCAAGCTTTTCATTGAGCCTAGTTAGAACTTGAGCCGTTCACTAGGTATCGAGATCTCAAAATCTCGAGTACTCTCAACATATATATAACTCGTCGCGTCGCGTATATAGAGCCACGGCTGTCTCGCTCCGCGCGTACTTGGCGCGAGACACTTTTTTTTTTTTTTTTTACATGGGTGAAATCTTCAACCGCTGGGTTCCCGGGCCGAAACCCGGTATATGGCCCAGCGACCCCCCGTGATGGTGAAGGGGGGAAGACCCCCCGCCCTCGGGATAGGACAGGGGAGTGCCGGATTCCTACCGGCTAAAACACCCATGAGTGACCCTAACACTGCGCTGTGTAGGGGGGAGCCCTGGGAAACGCAATGATCACATCCACGAGCTCCCCCACGCGCTCGCCGGAGCGAGAATCTCTAATTTGTGACGGATGAGTGTCACCACCCTCATCCGCCACCCCTCCCTCCGGGGTTGTCACTGCCCGGCGTGGACAGCGACAGCGGACGAGCGGTAGATCCCGACCGCACGCCCGCCCCCCGGGCGAGAAGGGGAGGCATCAGCGCCCGCGTGAAGCGCCCCCCTCCCCCTCCCGTGCCCTCCTCGAAGCAGGCAAGTGTCAAGCCCCCGGGGCGGAGACCCGTCGGAGTCCCGCCCCCCGGACCCCGACCCCCGCCGCCTGCCCGCGAGAGGGAGGCAGGGCTTGGCATAAAGCCACCATTCCCTCCCTCCCGCGGTTTGGGGGGCCCGGGTCTAAGACCCAAGACGGTCCCAGAGCCGGACCCCCCCGACGGACCGAAAGGGGGGGGGGGCACCCGTGGCCGAAAACCCCGTGGGTGAATCGGCCCAAGCCCCCCCCCCCCGGCCCGCCTCCTCCACCGACCTATTCGGCAGTGACCGGCGGCGAGAGGGAGGACCCCCTCCTCCGTGGAGGTTTTGGGAATCCGCCTCCCCGGCGCCACCTCCCTCCCTCTGGCTTGCGTCGATCCCGCCGCCTGCCCGTGAGAGGGAGACAGGGCTTGGCATAAAGCCACCATTCTCTCCCGCCCACGGTTCGGGGGGCCCGGGTCCGAGACCCAAACGTCCCAGAGCAAGACCCCCCCGACGGACCGAAGGGGGGCACCCGTGGCCGAAACCCCGTGGGTGAATCGGCCCAAGCCCCCCCGGCCTGCCCCCTCCACCGACCTGTTCGGCACTGACCGGCGGCGAGAGGGAGGATTCCCCTCCACCGTGGAGGTTTTGCGTCGGTGCACGCGCGGGGGGGGGGGGGGGGTCCGGTGGATCCGATGTAATCTCCCCCTAGTTGCTGTCGGGTTGAGGAGGGGCGACTTCTCCCCTCCTCACCCGCTCGTCCGCCTCCTTCCGCGACATGACCTTGTCGCAGAAGGAGACGAACGCCCTCCAACTTTCGTGACCCTCGTCGCCCCCCCCGAACCGACGCAGCAACGACGGCCGGGAGGAAGAGGTCCTCTCCTATGCATGCCCGGAGGACACGGCGCTCCTCTGCCCACGCTGGGCAGTGCTCGAGCGTGTGCTGCGCCGTGTCCGCCTCCTCCGGGCAGTGCCAACAGCGCGTGGTGCGCTCCTTCCCGATACGGTGCAGGTATGAGCCAAAACACCCATGGCCCGTCATAACCTGCACCGCGTGGCGCGAGACACTACCGTGTCTCTTGATATATAATTTTATTTTCGGCTGATATATATTATGTATTGATATATTTTATTTTAAATTATTAATTAAAGAAACTGTAACTTACATTTTACAATTATTTTGAACTTGTAGGAAAAGACTAAGAAGGAATCTGCACATACTGTGCTCGCAGAAAAATTTATTACGAAAAGGAAGAAACTTTCATGGAGCAAGCGAGATAAATATACTGCAACTAAAAATGATAAAGATTATGATGAAGATTATGAAGAAAATTATGATGAAAATTACAATAAAGAGGAAGAAGAATCATCAGATGATTCAGATGATGATGTTATGCCTAAGAAGTTGCATGTGGAGGCTATGCAGGACAAAGCTAAAAAAATTAATTCACTGGAAAGGAAAATAAAAAAGTTAGAAAATGAGCTGGAAAAGATAAGAACACTTAATATGTTATACCAGAGAGAGAATTTTTCATCATCTTCTTCAGCAAACAGCGCCAAATCACATGTTGAACAACTTACACAGTCTCCACCTTGTACTATTGCATCAAGTTCATATACGTCATCATTATCATCATCGAAAACTTCATTATCAGTTTCTTCAAGCAGATTTCTTGAAAAATCCTCTTCAATAATATCAGATAAAAATAAATTACTTGATGAAAATTTTAAAGGCAATGAAGAAAGAATTAGTGAAATTGCAAAACTTAATTCTCCATCAAGTAGCAAATGTCCAACATCGTTATTAAAATGTGCAGCATCCACTCCTGTATCATCAAGAACTTCAACAACCAATACTTTATCAGAATCAAAACCTTCAGCATGCTTTTTACCAGTCAGCGTAGAAAGTGCCACATCTGACAATCAGTCACTCGTCACTTACTCATTCACGTTTCACTTCGTTCATCTCGAAGGAAGAACCGTAACACACGCAGCAGCGCAACACACAACAAACGCGTTATCACGACACGTATCAAGAGACACGGTAACGGCCGGTAGTGTCTCGCGCCAAGTACACGCGGAGCGAGATCACCCCGTAACTCTTTTACGCGACGCGACTAGTTGCGATTTACTTGGCAAGCAGTCGACCGATTTTTTGTTATGTTATTGTTGTGTTGCACTCGGTGACCTTGGTGTGCACTCCGATGTACTCCCTCCAGCTCTCCACACGCTGGCAGCGAGCAGCGTCACAAAACTTGACACAGAGAGGAATCTCTGTTGACATGACCGAATTGTACACTACCGCTGTCGAACGTGTGATTAGTTGAAGACTGACAGTTCAGAATGCGGCAATTTGATAAATATGAAACGTATAATATCGTACGATACTTTCTTTGGGATTAATTAGAATAAATGAAAGAGTGTCATTAAAATATTTAATACTTTATTATTGAACGAAACGATCGTTTCAGCCGTTATTAAGATCCAATAATCTCGGATACGAGCAACTCTACTGCTCGTGTAAAAGATACACGGGGCGGTCTCGCGCTTGTGCCAAGTACACGCGTGGCGTGTCCTCTTCCATACCAAGCACGGTCGATGTAATTAGACGTTTCACCATGGTGTACGGCACGTTTCCGTCGTTCCATCGTAATCCATGATGATTTTTGATCAACCAGGTAGCGCATGATTTGTCGGAATTCATGAGGAGATTCCACGGCATGGGGCGTTCAAAGATGTAATGCGCCAGAACGGTCCCCTTTCGCAGCACCGCCACCTCCTTCACGACAAATTTCATTCCGACGAGGAAACCTTGCAGGTCCACGAACGTTGGTACGGACACGAGATTTCTCTCTTCGATGCGTTACTCGAGAAGAATGACGCGCAAATATGCAGACGTCTCGCGACACTTTTGATTTATACTTTGCTCCCCTTCCCCCTCTCTTATTAATAGTTTTTTTCGATGTTGCCGCGAACGCTCAGAAAATTTTGCGCACCACGTTGGTCAACGGGTTGTACTGAATAACGCGATCGTGTATGATGAGACAGTACGCTGAGGTATTCGGCGGTACATTCTCCATACAATCGAATTCTATTCTGACATCAACGGTGGCAGTTTTGACGGATTCGTTTTGTCGAGAGCAATCGATGACCACTATTGGAGCGTAATGTAGAAAATTCGGGACATCGAGACACGGCTGGACGTGCTCGCGTCCGTAATACGCTCTACTGAAACGCGCGTACATATCGTACAGAATCGCCCATCTGTTTTTAACAAAGTCCAAATTCATGTCGTCGTATACGGATAGAATTCAGAGTTTAAATAAAGTTTCACGTTGGTCAATTTGCAATGATCGAACGTTGTTATTTCTCTGGTCATAACATTCTTCCGGCCCGTCTGCAGAGCAAAGATGACGTATCGCGGTTTTTCGAGCTGAGTCGCGGTCTTGATAGCCCACGAGTGCTTGGTCGTGTTTTGCAACAGGGGATACTCGTACAGATCCCACGAACGGAAACTCATATTCAGATATCGTCCGTTTTCCAAGGCGCGCAGCATCGACAGTTTGTTGATCTCGTTCAACAACACGTGAGGCATTCGCCATTGTATCTTGAGAACGTTGATAGCAGGATTCAACGTCGGATTTCCCACTAGGGAATTGTTATCATTGCGCGATCGTATCAAGATCAATTCGTGACGCGCGTTGATCACCACGCGTTTGTAATCCTCGCAAAATCCCAGTAACATACTGAGCGGTACGTAAAAGTAAAGTTTCTTCGCGTAGAAGTGATGTCAGCGTTATTGAGCATATCCCAGCCGGCGTTTTTCAGAATCGTACTCGCGCCCAAAGACAGCGACGCGTAATTCTTGAGCGTTGTTGTTATTCCTACGTTTCTGTTACGATCAATCTCCACACCGTCGAGTTCGTATCGAATCTCATCGAACAAGAATGCGACGGCATTATTCGCCAATACCACGTTATCGGGTTCACCGTCTACTCTGTTCACCGTCAATATTCCTTCGACGTAGAGAAAACTTTCGCACGGCAACGTATACAGATCCTGCTGTTGTATGGGTATTCGTATCTCATCGCTATACTCGAACGTTGTGTTGGCGTACGCGTTGTACGTGTGAGTCTCGATCTTGACGATGCGATCGTCAAAGACCGGCTCGCTTCCAATGTTAAGGATATCGGTCATGTTTCCTCAGATATTTCGCACTGCGAATCCCAAAGATTGTAAGAATTCAACGTTCGACGCTGTGAGTTTCTTTCTCGTATTTTTAGCGTAGCCTGACGCTGGTGATGACAATGATCGAACGATATCGTTGACCGCTACCGTAGTGTAAATAGTGTTATCTCTCGTGTGCTCCGAGTCGTTCAACACGAGCATCTCATATATGTCGCGCACACTCACGCGCGTTATCGCTGTCGCCGTCGTACGTGCAATCTGACGGTGATCTCTTCGCCTCGAAAATCGAGCAATCGTCCGTCCTGATTCACGATGCTTACCGTTAGATCCGTAATTCTCCGTGCGATGATCGGCAGGTAAATGATCTGCGCCGGTGTTTCCGATATCTTATATTCTAGCGGCACGCTCGGAGAAAATTCGTGTATCGTGTGAACGGGTTTGCCGTTGCTGTACGCACCCGCGGTCACGTTACACTCTACGCGGATAATGTTTATATTGATGATATTAATCGGTAAGTCCGATCGGTGCCATTTTACAGGCTGCAATATACGCTTCGACGAGAATCCCAGCAGTGGTCCAATATTGTTTGGTTTGCTAAAGTTTACTCTGATAGCGCAATTGATCTCACTTTTCATCGTGTTGTAATTAGCACGGAGCACTATCGGATATTTTACAGCCTCATCATCCTCGTACTCCGCGTTGTCATCATCGTCTTCGTCGCCATTCGCGCGAGCGGTCTCCCCTCGCGCGATATCCGCGACCGATGTACGATTATTGCTGATAGAAGGAGCTACGCGTCGCGGGCGTTTCCGTGAAACAGCGCGTTCAAAAACTCGTGTATCGCTCCTATCTCGTAGGATCCCTCGGGTATCGTAATTTCCGTGTCATCGTCGTCGAAGTAAAATTTATTATTCGAAGAATTCACGTTTGGTATCGTGTGATAAGTCTCAAAAACCGTTAGACCGAGCTCGTAGTCACCGTCGCTCAAATCTACGGCGGGAAAGTAGGGCACCGCGAGGATGCTGCTCTTTCCGGTCAGCGTGAATGTCATAGACATGTCGGGAAAACCGTTCGACTAACACTGAGTCTCCACGGCGCACCGTCAGTCCTTAAATTCACGCCGATCGTCGTCTATTGTTAGGAGAAATCGCAGGCACGCTTGTCCGCAGATGTTCTGATCATATGTTTAAACGGGCGTGCGATTGTACTCTATCTTCATCACGCTCGGTCCGAAATATCGCACCAACTCTTTCGGTGGTCGAAGATTACCGAAACTGTCAAAATACATCGCGCTGTTTCCCCTCTTTGCGTACGCTACCCAGTGAGTACCGGAGCCCGTTGTATCATCCAAATTTACAATACCGCTCTCGTTTCGGCGTATACCGCCGATTGGTAACGAGTCACGCATGAAAACACCCCTGAAGAACGGTACGCGCATGTGTTTCGCCAGTCGATTCAATTGTACGTTAGTCGTAATACCCGTGGGCATTTTTAACGTCTCTTTGACTTTTTTTTTATTTTCTCTCTTCTTCTTCGACGCAACTCCTCGTCCGCGTTTGTACGGAGCGAGATAAAGTCCGCAGCCTTCCATGGCGCGATTGTGACGTTGCATCTCTTCTAGCTGACGTCGCGCGGTTTTGCGAGCGTTCACGGCCGTTGCGACCCCGGCCGCCCCGCCGGCCAGGGAACCGAGAACTCCCAGCAACGGTAGAAGCGGCAATACACCGCCTCGTTTCGCCGCCGGAAGTATCCGTTTTTTCGACGCTCTGCTCTTCTTCTTTTTCACGGTTCGCAAACCCATTCCTAGCTTCGTCTTTGCTTTCATAGCAGCCCAGACGGCTGTAGCGGCACCTCTCTCTCCGAGAGCCGAATCTCTCGCGATGACACGTCCTAGCGCCTTGTCGGCGAGTACCTTGTCCGCCGCGTGTCTCCCGGTGAGATCTTTGTTACGCGAATACGCTATGTCGTGCTCGCGACACGCCGCGTCGAGCGGATTTACACCAGGATCGCCTCTGGCTAATCGCTCCTTCAGCCGAGTGCCCGGACCGCAAAACTGATAGCCGGGAATGTGCAATTCGATTGAAAGTGAGCTTATCGCGCGGTTGAAAAGACCTTTGCCTATTCTTCTCGCTGGCATTTGCCGCAATTCTTCATCAACGGTGCCGGACCGTCGATGTGCGTTCGATGATGTGGTAAATTATAATGTTTTAAGCACCGATGATATTGCTGAACCTCCGAATCCGCCTTTATATGTTCCGGAAGCTTGTCCCACACGTGGTGGATGTGATCGCCGCACATTTGCAATAGAACAGCCTTCGGTACAAATTGTAGCTGCTCAGCGCTGAAATCGCGAATATCGGAAGGTCTTGATAACAGAATGAACATTTTTCCGCTACTGAGCGATTCGCGGTTTTGCGCACCTATAAATAGGCGTCCGATTCAGCCCTCCGGTCAGCAATGCGAAAAAAAATGAGATTTGTGCGACAACCGCAGGCGATTCGCGTGACGAACTGCGACGACAGATCACGGTCGATGGGGGGCAACGCGGAGAAGCGCAGGCACGGTACGATGCTACCGGCCACTATACGCGCCATCATTTGCGGTCCCTCGAATTGCGGTAAAACCAACGTTCTGATAAGCTTGTTGGAAAGCCCGCACGGGGTACGTTTCGAGAATGTGTACGTTTACTCAAAGTCGCTTCAGCAACCGAAATATCGATATCTGGAGAATTTATTGACGTCGATCGACGAAATCGGCTACTTTACGTTTTCCAACAACAGTGACGTCATTCCACCGAGCGATGCGTGTTCAAACTCGATATTCGTTTTCGATGACGTGCGACAAGCAAGACACCGTGAGAGAGTACTTTTCAATGGGTAGGCACTCGAACGTCGACTGTTTTTATCTCTGTCAGACGTACGCGAAAATACCTAAACATCTGATACGCGACAACGCGAACCTGCTGATCCTGTTCAAACAGGATGGTACCAATCTGAAACACGTGTACAACGATCACGTGAATACCGACATGTCGTACGATGAATTCAGCGCGCTGTGCAGCAAATGTTGGCAGCGCAAGTACGGATTCGTAGTGATAGACAAGGACAGCTCGCTCAACAATGGCCGATACAGAAAAGGATTTAACATGTTCGCGATACCTCAAAAGCGGTCAGTTGTCGTCGGTACCTCGTCGAGGTAAAACGTCGGAGAGAGCATCACGTATTTCCGTATTTCCGCGATGGCTGCGATCGACAAGAGCATGGATATCCGCGAGTGTGAGAAGGTTGCGAAGAAGATTGCAAAAACGAGCGAGTCGATTCGCAAGAAACTTCGCGCTATGAAGACCGGTAGGATCGAAAAGGACATTGAGTTGGACACGCACTTTAAGCCTCTCATCGAGCCGTTGCAAAAGATCGCTGACAAATCGACCGCGGTGAAGAAAGAGGAGCCGGAGAGCGACGCTGAGATCGAAACGTTTTCCGAGAATGCGATGCCGAGAAAGAGAAAATGGTCGGATCACCCGCAGGTGCCGCGTAAATCTAGCCAATCGAAACGATCGAAAGTTTTACTGGGTGTACCACCGATAACCTCAACACCGATAACCTCATCTCCACCGATATCATCACCACCATACGTAACGGCGAGAAAAATGCAGCCTACAATAAAGTTCGAATTACCCGAAAACGTGCCTGTTTTCGAACTCACGGACGACTCAGAGCTCGCGACGTCTATTCGAAAGGAGTTGGAAACGCCGGAGGGTCGAGAAGCGTTGCACGATACCTTGGGTCCATTGGGTCAAGAGTACATCTGTGCTCTTATGAGCGCCAAACCAAAGAGCGATATAGATACCGTGTACGGTGTTTATCTGGGCAACGATGGAATGATGATGCTCGGCAATAAACGTTTCAAGGTGGACAGCATGGATAACATATATATCGACGACGTACATTGCAGCCGGAGGAGGCTGCAGCGGTGCCGCCGGAGACCGGGATGGAGCACAGCGAGGCCGAGTGAGTTGTCCGCCTTTTCGGTCAATGATTATCATTCGTTTTGCGTTATTATTTTGTTTGTCGCGTAGGGGCATAAGACCCATTATTTATTTTTCGTCATTACATACGCGTTTATAATATTAATATCGTTAGAAATTAAGTTTAGAGATAGAGTTACGTGTAAGACGTCTCGATCGCGTGAGCGTCAAAACATATATATCCAAATATATATACATATATACCTATGAGTAGTTTATAATCACATATATAGCGAGTGACACGTCAAGCGTGGCGTGTCTTGCAATAGTTCCGTGCCGGACATCGCGTCCGACAGCGAGCCAGTATTATTTTGAGTTTTCTTTTGGTTTTCCCCCAATTAATTTGATCTCTTTTCGTTTTGTTCGATTCATATAATTATGAATAGCGCGTAAACGCGTATAAGAGGGGAAAAACCCGTGATTCAGCGTTAAACAAGTGTCAGCGTACATCACGATCGCGCTCCCGACCAAGTGCGACGCTTGTACAGAGAAAACACTCTGTCGATATGATATGACGGAATAAACGTTACCAACGCGTTCTTTGGACGTCAATTAAGACGTTGATAAGTGTCATTTAGAATTTCGGTCGATCAATAGCTAGATCTTTGTTCAGACATCGTACGAACAAACGGCCAACAGCGATGGCCTATTAGGGTCCCAAATAGCACATATACCGAGTTTCACCCTGATCCGACCGGGACATAGCCAACTTCCGGTTCAGACATCTTCTTCAGGAACAAACAACGGGGATCGACTAATTGAGTCCCTAGGAACCCAGCGGACCGACTCCCGTCGTCCTCCGAGCCCTGAACAAGGAAGTCGACCTGGGGATCATCCACGAGGAAAACACCTATATAGGGGTGATCGCGAGGCCCTAGCGAGAGCATCCGTCAAGGTCCCGCTCGAATCCGATGTTCGAGTGGCCAGATCGTTGTTCAAAGTGTATATCGAGAAATAAAGACTTCGAACGTTCCTATTAGATGTTAAATAGCGTTAATATAGCGTTCCCGTTGAAGCCGTATCGTCCAAAGGCTAACTTCCGGTTCGAGCGTCATCACCGGGAAAACGCGTTATTTCCCGTGATATTAGTTAATAAGGATCACCTAGATTAAAGAGCGATCGTTGTACATCCCTAATTAACGAAATTACGTTGTATCTGTAAAATCATGCATAATCATGTTATATGTCATATGTGACTTTTCGAATAAATATATTCAAAGATAGTTTCCAGCATTTGCGAAGATACGAAAGACAGTCGTGCGAAATTCCGACGTGTTTGTCGGACTTATCGATTTCCTGCGTAGCAACGATCAGGCGATATGACGTCATCACTCGAGACAAACAAGAGTGGGGGTACTGCGTAGGATGGGGATGTGCGACGTAGCGAGCGAGCGCTCATGGTCAGTCCGCCGGAAGAGCTCGTGAAGCTAGCATATTTGACAAGTATACGAAAGTTCTCAATACAACCGGGGAGACCCGCGTACGGAGCGATATCCGGAAATATCACGTATCGTTGATAAGTGCGTGCGACTTATACGAACAGTGCGAACATTCACATCCGTGTACGAAACAAAGGACAATCACGCGGGAGAATACGTTATATTCTCACAACGACCGGTGACACCCATGTTGCGGACGGAATTTCGTCATTATTCGAGAATTGTCAATTTTACACGCGACACGCGAATTGTGATATACGATAGCGGTGATACACCACGAGTGACTGTAAATCATCGTTGATCGAACTGAATGACTATTTATTCTACATTTATTGAATAAATACATTGTTATACAAAAGTGATATCCTCAGTGTCTGAAATCATTCGACGATATCCTGTGACCTGTCCTGAGTCACCTTCTAAGCGGTAGATACATGCGAGATCACCGTTCCTACAAAATTCAAGTGCGAGTAAATGCACATTAATTACGTTATACGTGTACGGTATACGATACTTACCTGAGATTCTGCGACGATCCTGATGGTGAGACATCCGTGACGATCCAGTGGTCCTGAGCATCGTTGGTAGTAAGCGGCTTCTACGAAGGAGGTCCATCCATGAGACACGATACGCCGAGCGGCCAGCAGCAGTCCGGAACACCTGAAACAAAGAAAAAGGGGAATTAGTCGACAGATACGGTTAGTAGTATACTTACCTTTCTCGGTTTAACGGGTAAAATCGAGTGGCGACCGTGTTTCACGAATTTTCAAGATTTTCGGAACATTAAATGAATGAGTCGTATCACGCGTAACTTCCCATGCCCGGTTACAACATTACATTGGCACACCCGGTATTTACGAGTTGATCTTTAAAAACAAGCCTGATAAAAACATTTACACGGAGGAGGATATGCAAAAGTACAAGAATATCCTGTTTGAGACGAGCACTCATAGATTCAATCACGATCCTCTCGGGCGAGTAAAGTCCAACAGGGGGGACAAGTACATGAAGATAATCCAGGAGTTGATACCACCTGCATCCATGAAGAAACGATCCGGAAAGGGATTAATCGCGCCTCGCGCAATGACGCTGACCGACAATAAGATCGATTACGTACACTGGGACGACCCCAACGAGCTGGTGGATCGTCTACGATTGCTCGACGCTTCGCACCACGCTGGCAACAATGCCCACGACAACGAGATCCTGTCGATCATCGAGGAACTTCGCGAAGCCGGTCTTATTATAAATTGAGCCGCGCGGCGGCGAGCCGCTCAATCAGCGTCGAAATGCCGATCAACAAATTTGGTATATTCGAGTAGAGCAGAGACGCGTCGAACGCCGTATTGTACCATCAGTGGAGTGGATTAATGAGAAATTTCGTGCGCGATAACGCTCTGTGTCGCACTGCTACGGACTTTGACGCAAATTCGCGCAAGATTCGTCGCGTGGCGCAACCGGAGGCTGACGGTGACGCGGTTAATAAACTGTACGTAGAACAGAGCGTTAAGAGTTTGAGAGACGAAGCGGAATTCGAGAAGTATCGTAAATCGCGATTGGAGACTGAATTTGAAACGAGTCTTAGCCTTCTAAGAGATAGCGTTAAAATATTGAGAGATCAGTTGGAGGAAATCGAAACGAATCTGATCGCGCTCAAACGAGATACGCAAGCCGTGTTGGACGCGAACCGAGAGGCGCTCGAGGCACATATCTTTCGATCGACGAAACCTGAATAACGATGGACAGCGGCAAACGATCCGGGAAAGGTTAGGAAAGGTTGCCCAATGACGAGCGATTCAGGAACGGTCATCGAGCAGTTATCAAACGACCAATGAACGGCTCAGAAGCGGTTACGAACGGTTCAGGAACGACTGTGAACGGTTAATGAGCAGAAACAGACGACAAGCCGATGACAAAGAACCGCTATTGAGCGACAAGGAACGGAAATAAACGGTTATTGATTGGTTTAAAAAATGAGGTGATTTTTTTGCGTGTATTATTACGCACCGTTAAAAAAAAACATGACATCGTCAAAATCCGATGGACGTAAAAATATCGAAAAGCGACGACTCGTCGAGGAACTGCACTCACCGGCGAGAAGAAATTTTCCCCGAAGACGCGTCATCGTGCGTGGGTACGATGACTTGTGGCAGGCTGACATCGTCGAGATGCGTCCTTACTCGCGTTTCAATAGGGGCTACCACTACATACTTACCGTCATCGATGAGCTGAGCAAGTACGCGTGGGCCGTGCCACTTAAGAGTAAAGGCGGAAGCGAGACAGCTGACGTTATCTCTAAGATAATTCGAAAGAGCAAGAGGTGCCCGAAAAACTTGCAAACCGATATGGGAAAGGAATTTTACAACGCCGACATGCAACGTCTCATGAGAAAACACGGCATTAATCATTATTCTACATATTCGGTGATGAAAGCATCGGTTGTCGAGCGATTCAATCGCACATTGAAGAACGACATGTGGAAGATGTTTACGCTCAATGGGACTTACAAGTGGGTCGACGCGTTATTGCGACTCGTGTCGGATTACAATGCGCGCAAGCATGGAACGATCGGCGTGCGGCCCGTCGACGTTACTCCCGCGATCGCCGAAAGACTCTTGAACACGGTGTACAGCGAGATAAAGATCGCGGGTCCGGCAAAGTTCAAAGTAGGCGACCCGGTACGCGTCAGCAAGTACAAGACTGTTTTCGAGAAAGGTTACACGCCGAATTGGACAACCGAGGTTTTTAAAATTGTTAAAGTACAGCGTACTAATCCCGTAACCTATCTACTCGAGGACTATCGAGGAAAATCTGTCACCGGAGGACTCTACGAGCATGAGCTGCATCGCGCGGCTTATCCAGACGTGTATCTCGTGGAGAAAGTATTTCGCAGGAGGGGTGACGAGGTTTATGTGAAATGGTTGGGATTCGATGGATCGCACAATTCATGGATACACAAGAGGACAACGTGATTTAATATATATAAAGACATTTATTTTTACTGTATAAAAAAATACATAAAAAAATGTATGTTCGCGAGAGCGCGGATGCGACAGAGTTAGCGCGGAGCAGGAAGGACAAGCACTAAGAAAGGTCAAGTTTTGCACAGTGAAGTTCAAAATAAAGTAATTTATTACAATGTTCAATAACTCGATTATTTACACAGTCCTTTTTCCAGGAGGAAATCGCAATAAGCAAAGCGCGCAAAGATCAAGTGCGGCGTGCGAAGTTAGAGTTTTAAGCGTGAGCGAAAATGCGAAAGCAAAGCGGGTCGAAAAGCGGTTGCACTAGCGGTTTTAACAATAATTGCGGGTGAACTACGATCGAGAGCGTCTCCGGCGACGCAGGCCGTTTTATCTGTTCCAAAAAGGGGCAGGTCTTTTGCTGATTGCCAATAAAATTAAAACAATCGAGATGACCTTAGACCACCGAGCGCGATTGGTAGTCAGGGGGATCTCGCGCGAGGAGCCGCACCTGATAGGCGCGTGACGCGAGTTTTAGCATAGCGGTTGGCTTTCGGCTGCCTACGTCGTCGGAGCGCGCAAGCTAACGACGAGAAGTCGTTTACCATTGTTGTTGTTTGTCGCAAAATAAGGATTATAACATGAGGTTTTTTCTATATACAGAGAACAGAATCGAAATGTCATGAAGCTTCTAGAAGTGTACCGAAATAAAGAATCTAGAAACCTCATGTTATAACTTATCACAAAAAATATTATAGGCGTTTTATCTCAGCGTGCACATGCATATAATTGCGACATATGATTTAGATTATTAGCGCGATCTCAAACATTCCCGCCCGCCTCGTCATTGCGTGACGAAATGAAAGACTCGTGGGATTCCGCCCAGTATCGCGATTGCCGAACGTGCAATCAATATATCGATTTCTGTGAGCCATCTGGCGTGACGGCGCGCCGCGGATGGCGCGCGAGCACACGATCACCACGTGCTTCGTCGTGGGGGTGTGTCGGTACGTCGTGTGAGGATCTGAATGAGGATCGACCGCGAGCGAAATGCGAGTTTTAGTCGCGCGAGTAATTTCGTGTGTAACGCCGAGTTATGTGACGTTCGAATTGTAGTGAGGATTTACAGTGAGTGCACGGAAACGCGAGTGGAGTTGACAATAAAGTTGCGATAACAACGCTGGAGTGAAGTGCAAAGTAAATGCCTGATTCGGAGGAAGCAGGCCACGACCAATTAATTTCGCGAAAATTAACATAAATAACAACCGAAAATTGACAATTATAAGCGAGGATGGGATTTTTTTTTTTTGTTTCTTTCTCACGTATCCTCGGTAGTGGTTGTGGAGTCGGTGGCCCCCGGAAGCAGCACGAGTTTTATTAACGGCCGGATGAACTCGGACGTGGCCGTGCGGATGGTCACCACTCGCACGATGCCGTCATCCCCCGGGTGCAGCTCGGTGATCCTTGCGAGAGGCCATCGGGTTGGCGGGGCCGTCTCGGAGCGAATGAGGCATAGCGCACCGATACTCGGGGCTGTCTCAGCCTTCAGCCACTTCGGTCGGGAGGCCAGCTGGTGGATGAACTCACGCGACCATCGTCCCCAGAAGTGGTCGCGCATTTTTTGCAGGACATTCCAGCGGGAGAGAGCACTGTCGGGCTTCGCCTCCAATGACGGCTCGGGCACTGCCAGGAGAGGAGCTCCGATTAGGAAGTGCCCCGGTGTCAGCGCCGAGACGTCCTCCGGGTCGTCAGATAGGGCCTGGATCGGCCGAGAGTTCAAGCAGGCCTCTACTTGTGCGAGAAAGGTGCTCATCTCCTCGAATGTGAGCGTGGTTTCGCCGATGACCCGCCGGAGGTGGAATTTGGTGGACTTCACCGCTGCCTCCCACAGTCCTCCGAAGTGCGGTGCGGCTGGCGGGTTGAAGTGCCAACGGATGCCTTGATTGCTGGTGGCATGAGCCAGGTTGCAGCCGTCAAATGAAGACGCGCGAAAGAGCTCCTGCAGTGCCCGGTCAGCTCCGATAAAATTGGTGCCGCAGTCGGAGTAAATGTCCGTGCAGAGCCCTCGGCGTGCCGTGAAACGACGGAGTGCGGCCAGGAAAGCCTCCGTCGTGTAGTCTGAGACTACTTCGAGGTGCACGGCCTTGGAGACGAGGCACACAAAGACCGCGATGAATGCCTTGTGTGCTCGATGTCCTCTCCCCTTGGTCGTGCGGATGTGAATCGGACCGGCATAATCCACACCGGTCCGGAGAAATGGACGCGTCGGAGTGACGCGTGCTCGCGGAAGATTGTCCATCGGTGGTTGCGGTGTAGCGGCTCGCCAGCGGGTGCATGTTATGCACCGATGTAGCAGTTGTTTTACGACGGCCCGGCCTCGTGGAATTCAGTGGCGTAGGCGGAGAGTTCCGAGCGTCAATTGCACTCCTCCATGGAGTGTCCTTCGGTGGCAGGACTCCACTAGCAGGCGAGTGAGCCAGGAAAACGTGGGTGCGATCGTAGGATGGCGCTCGTCGAACGAAAGCAGCGAGTGCTTGAGTCGCCCTCCGACCCTGAGTACGCCGTTGTCATCAAGGAAAGGGCTCAGCTTGGCGAGATGACTGCGGTGAGATACGGTGCCACCTGCTGCGACCGCCTTGATCTCGTCTGGATAGTGGAGCTCTTGCGCCACGCGAAGCCATCGCGACAGCGCTGTGTCGAGCTCCTCCGGTTGCAGTGTCCGCGCCTGGTCGTCGGGGTGATGCTCGTCAGTGCGGGAGGTGGTGCGTCGCCACTGCAGGCACCATGCCGTGACTCGTAAGAGTCGGTGCAGCGAGGAGAATCGAAGGAGCATATCGGGCTCCGTTTCGATCTTCCCGACGGCGGTGTTGACAGCGGTCCTCTGCTCTGGCAGCTCGGTGTCCGGCATCTCGTCGTGCACGTTGGGCCATTGAGCTTGGTCCTCGCGGAGCCAGGTGGGTCCCGTCCACCACAGCGGATGACCAATCAGCTCGCTGGGTGCTATCCCCCGGGAAGCGCAGTCAGCTGGGTTGTCTCGTCCGGGAACGTGCCGCCATTGAGCCTCCGGGAGTAGAGTTTGGATATGTGACACCCGGTTGGCCACGTATGTCTTCCACCGGGATGCGTGGGCTTGGATCCAGTGAAGTGTCACCCGAGAGTCAGACCAGAGGCAGATTGTAGCTGTGGACAAACTGAAAACGTCGCGAACGTGTCGCGTTAAAGTGGTGAGCAACGAAGCGGCGCAGAGTTCGAGTCGCGGCAGGGACTTTTTTTTTTTTTTTTTTTTTTTTGACGCAAGAGAAATCTTAACTACTGGGATCCCTGGGGCTAAAAGTCCCAGGTTTACCCAGTAGCCCCTTTCGGGGAAGACCCCCCCGGCCTCCGGGGAGAGGCATAAGCGGGGGGAGTGTGGGATTGTATAGCATGCACATCGCTCACGATACTGCATGCATACCCTGCCCACTAAAACTCCTGCGGATGTCCCTCATGGCGCTCGTTGTCATGGGGAGCCCCGGAAAACGCACTGATTCTTCCGGGGCCCCCCAGCGCCAGGCCCATTTGACTTGGGCGCCAACCCGGGAGACGCCGCCGGCGTCTCCCCCGGCTCCTTGGAGCCGCCACCTGAAACCACCGCGGCGGAATGGGGGGACATCCACCCAGACCGCCGCCCCTCTAGCAGGGGTGGGTTATGCTGCGGGCGTGCGATAAACCCCGCCCGCACGCCCGCTCCACCCGCGCGGTCACCCCTTTAGTTTTTTGGGGGGGGGACCGTGTCTACGGCCGTTGGCCGGTGTCGCCGACGGCAGCGGCCTCCTCCCGTTCCGAGGGGGGGGCGAAGGAAGGGAGAAGATACCTCTTGTGCGCATTAACTGTGCCCTTCTCCCCCCCGGCACTGTCATGTGCTGTCCCCCTCCGAAACCGGAATCGCGACGGGGGGGCCGCTCCTGGGCCTGCGTCGTCGTAAAAAATATCGCCGCCGCCGTGGTGGCGGCGGCGGTCTGCGGCCCGGACCCACCCCGTCGCTCCAGTTGCTGTCGCTGGAGGGGGGTGGTGCTTCCCCCCTCCTGACGCGTTCGGCTGCCTCCTTCTGCGACATGACTGCGCCGCAGAAGGAGACGAACGCCCTCCATTTGACCTCGCCCTCCTCTCCACCGGTCACCGCCGCGGCGATGATGGTCGAGAGGGCGACCGTGTCTACGGCCGTTGGCCGGTGTCGCCGACGGCAGCGGCCTCCTCCCGTTCCGAGGGGGGGGGCGAAGGAAGGGAGAAGATACCTCTTGTGCGCATTAACTGTGCCCTTCTCCCCCCCGGCACTGTCATGTGCTGTCCCCCTCCGAAACCGGAATCGCGACGGGGGGGCCGCTCCTGGGCCTGCGTCGTCGTAAAAAATATCGCCGCCGCCGTGGTGGCGGCGGCGGTCTGCGGCCCGGACCCACCCCGTCGCTCCAGTTGCTGTCGCTGGAGGGGGGTGGTGCTTCCCCCCTCCTGACGCGTTCGGCTGCCTCCTTCTGCGACATGACTGCGCCGCAGAAGGAGACGAACGCCCTCCATTTGACCTCGCCCTCCTCTCCCCCGGTCACCGCCGCGGCGATGATGGTCGAGAGGGCGAGGTCGTCTCCTACACTTGCCCGGAGGACACGGCGCTGCTCCTCCCACGCTGGGCAAAACTCCAGCGTATGCTGCGCCGTGTCTGCCTCCTCCGGGCAGTGATGGCAGCGCGTGGTGCGCTCCTTCCTGATTCGGCACAGGTAACCACCGAAGCACCCATGCCCGGTGATCACCTGTGCCGTGTGGAACGTAAGGCCTTTCCCCTTACGTTCCACCCACTCCCCTAGGACCGGCCGGATGGCCTCCCTGACCCTCCTGCCCCACAGTTGGGGGTTCGCGAGGAACTCCTCCCAATCTCGCAGGAGGACCGCTTTGGCCTGGAGCTTCAGCGCTCTCTTAACTCTCGCCGTGATGACACCCCCCCCCGTCCCTGATCGCCTTGGTCCGCGTATACACGCGTGTATGTGACCTGGCGATCAGGTGAATCGGGGGGATTCCGGCGAGGGTAGTCGCCCCCACGTGTGACACGGTCCGGTAGGCCCTGGCGGCTCTGTTGGCTATAAGCCTTTGGACCGCCGCCAGTTGCCCACCAAGGCGGGCATTGCTGCCCACCTTTTCCTCCCACACCGGTGCTGCGTACAGCAGCACCGAGTGGACCGTGGCCACGTAGAGGCGACGCACGCTCCCGCTGGCCCCGCCAATATTTGGCAGTAGCCTGGCCAAATTATTGGCCACCGCCCTCGCTTTTAGGACCACGCGGGAAACGTGTTCGCCAAAGCTCCTTCTCCGGTCGATCCACACCCCCAGATATAGGAGGTGGGGAGTGATCGGGACCTCCGTCCCCTCCACCCGGACGCTGAGTCCTTCCGGGGGTGGCCCCCCCGCGAGGCGACCGTTGTAATACATGGTCGCCTGCGTCTTTTGGGGGGCCACTTTCAGACCCAGCGCCCGGATGGCGCGCACCACGCTCGCCGCCGCCACGTTGGCCAGCCTGATTGCCTCCCGCCAGCCCTCCCCGCTGACCCCCAGGAATATGTCGTCTGCATATCCCGTGAGCCAGCATCCTCTGGGGAGGGCCACCCCGAGGACCGGGTCGTAGGCGATGATCCAGAGCAGGGGTCCCAACACCGACCCCTGCGGAACACCACGCTCCACGAGCCTGATCCTCAGGACCCCGTCCCGGTCCGTGTACCTCAAGCCTCTGTCCCGGAAGTAGTCTCCGACGACCCTAATGAGGTAGGGAGGGACGCCGAACCGCACTAGCGCCCTCCCTATTACTTCCAGGGGAGGGTGTTGAAGGCGTTGACGACGTCAAACGACACCCCCAACACCACTCCCCCCTCCTCAATCTCGGCCTCCGTGCGAGAGAGGACGCGCCTAATCGCGTCCACGGTTGACCTCCCCGCACGGAAGCCGAACTGGTCGTCGGAGAGACCTCTTCCCTCCCCACGGGACAGCAGGTGCCGGACGAGGCGCTCGGCAATGATCCTCTCGAAGATCTTGCCCACCTCGTCCAGCAGGCACACGGGCCTGTACGCGGACGGGGAGTCCGCGGGCTTTCCCGCCTTTGGCAGGAGGACCAGGCTGGCCTCCTTCCATCTTTTGGGGAACCGGCCGGCACGCAGGCATGCGGTAAAGAGATCCCGCATCCAGCCGGCCAGCTCCCCCGCGGCCAAGACCCAGACCCTGCCTGGAATCCCGTCGGGGCCAGGGGCCTTCTGCCTCTTGACCCCGCGGATGGCCCTCGTCACTTCCTCCCCACTGATCCCCCAGGTCCTCCCTCCATTCCGGAATTCTGATTTCCGGAAAGAGGACCTCTCCTCCTCTGTCGGCGGGGAATAGTGTATCCACCACCCCGCCGACAAATTGGGGGGCCAGTGTTTCCGTGAGCGGGGGCGTCCATGGCTTGAGCTTGTCCATGACAAGCCTATACGGACGCCCCCACGGATCCTCCGTGATAGGAGCAACCTTGCTTTTTGCCGTCAACAAGTGCAGTGTGGTAGTGCCGTTTCTCGTGACGCGGAGGTAGACGACGGCCGCGTATCCGCGTTCGGATGCGTCGGCGAAGCCATGGATCTCGATTGCCGTGTCTGTGTCACCGCTGTCGAGCCAGCGGCTCACGCGAATGCTCGCGAGTTGGGGAAGCTCCGCCAGAAAGTGCTCCCAGTGTTGTGCGTCCTCCGATGGAAGCGGAGCATCCCATCCGATTTTTCGCAGCCACGTGGATTGAATGAAGATTTTTGCCCGAATCACGACAGGGGCGAGCCACCCCAGAGGATCGAACAATCGCGCGGTTTAAGAGAGAACGCGTCTTTTAGTGTAGTCAGAGATCGTGCGCGGACGTATCGTAAACGAAAATTGATCTTCCGTGGGGTGCCATCGGAGACCGAGAGTGGAGTGACCTTCGTCTTCCCACAAGTGCGGTGCGCGTTGAAGACGGTGCTCAGGCGGAATGCCGACCAAAATGTCCTCGGAGTTCGCGGCCCACTTTCGCAACGGAAACCCGCCCGCCGTGCATATCTCGCGGAGTTCGGTCTGTATTGCGATCGCTTCGGGCTTAGTGTTCGCTCCGGTTGAGACGTCGTCGACGTAACGGTGGCGGCGGAGTGCGATCGCGCCGCGGGGATAACGTGCTTTCTCGTCCTCGGCGAGTTGTTCAAGCGTTCGGTTCGCGGAATGTGGCGCGCTCCCGAGGCCGTACGTCACCGTGGTCAACTGGAACTCGCGCACTGGTTCGCGGACATTGTGTCGCCAGAGTATCCTCTGGAAGGTGCGGTCCAACGGATGAACGATGATTTGCCGGTACATCATTTTTGCGTCGGTGATCATCGCGAAGCGGTACCAACGCCAACACGTAACCACATCGGTGAGCGGCGGCAGGAGATTCTCGCCGGTGAGGAGATATTTGTTGAGCGACGCACCGGACCTAGTGCGCTGCGAGCCGTTGAACACAACTCGCAGCTTCGTGGTGGTGCTCGACTCTTTGAGCACCCCGTGGTGGGGCAAGTAGCACTTACGTGTACTCTCGACCTCGTCGGGCTGTGGTACGGCCTCCATGTGTCCGAGATCCTCGTACTCTCGCATGAATGCGCGGTAGAGCTCTCCGAATCGGGGATCCCGGTCGCACTTCCGTTCCATGGCGAACAGCATTCGCTCGGCTGCTTGGCGGGTCTCGGCGAGATCCGTTGGCGGTGAAGAGAACGGCAGTCGGACGACGTACCGCCCAGCGGGTGTGCGCTCGTGAGTGCGCACGAAGAAGTCTTCACACTCCTTTTCCTCGGGAGTCAAAATGGCGGAAGCGGGAGGTTCGCTCTCCTGCTCCCAAAAGCGGCGTACCAGCTCGGCCAGGTCGTGGTCAGCGGTACATTGGAATGAGCTACGGTGACCAAGAAGAGAGGTCGCACCGCAGCCCCCCGAAAGAATCCACCCCAGAGTGGTCTTCTGAGCGACTGGAGCTTGAGGTCCGCCCTTGCGGAGGCCGTCCTCGAGAATAGTCGAGCAGACTTCTGCTCCCAGTAGAAGGTCGATTGGATCGCTAGCAGCGAATTGCGGGTCGGCCAACTGAAGCCCTTGGATGTGAGGCCACGTAGTGCCGCGTTTGATCTCCGAGCCCTGGTAGAGCGAGAGACGCGGAAGCACGAACGCGACGACGGTGAGCGTGGCTCCGGTGACGTTCGAGGAGACGTTTAGCGTGACCTTGCCGCGAGTGGACCCGGATTGTGAGCCTCCGATCCCGAAGATGGACACCCGGGTGTGTGATCGCGACAAGCGCAGTCGTTGCACCAGAGGCTCCGACACGATTGACACCTCGGAGCCTTGGTCGATGAGGACCCGAACGGCGTGTGAGTCCCCGAACCGATCGGCCACGGTCACTCGCGCGGTCGCGAGAAGAACCGCCTTGCGGTCATCGGTTTTTTGTGCGGCGGAAAGTGTGTTAACAGTGTTAACTTCAGCGGGTTTCGGCGCGGCAACATACGCGTCGTGCAGCATTGTGTGATGCCGGGCATTGCACGTCATGCAATTCTTTATTGATTGACACTTCGCCATGGGATGAGTGCCGAAACAATTATAACACAGTCTGTTCGTGTCGATAACCGACTTGCGTTCACCGGCCGTCTTCGATTTGAATTCGGGGCACCACATGAGTGAGTGTTTGCCCTTGCAAAGTGAACATAATGGTGCCTCGGCGCGTTTC
Source organism: Leptothorax acervorum (assembly GCA_035220615.1). Lineage (NCBI taxonomy): Eukaryota > Metazoa > Arthropoda > Insecta > Hymenoptera > Formicidae > Leptothorax > Leptothorax acervorum. The sequence continues at coordinate 31,063 of JASTWQ010000876.1, forward strand.
GCGACGTGTGCTTTCGCGGATTTTGACGGCTCTCCTGAGCCTTTAGAAGCAGTGCTTTTCGGTTTCGCGGCGTTCAGCGTAAGAATGCGTTTAGTGATAAAGTTCATCAACGTGTCACAGCTCGGCGGATCGACGGAGTCGCACGTGGAGGACTCCCACTCCAGACGCGTTCGCGGGTCGAACAATTCAATCACGAGATGGTTGAAGAGATCCATCCCGTGAGACTCGATGGGCCTACCGATACTCTCCTGAGCGTTCACGGCGGCCGTAACGGCATTGGAAATTCGGCTAAGTTCTTCTGCGGTTTCCCCTTTCATTTTCGCGACGGCGGTAAACGTCTGTTTTTATTTGTCTTTCTCGTTTCCCATGTGCACATTGAATATAATAAATTTTAGTTGCCGCAACAAGGAAGTTATCGACGCGCGAATAGCGATGACATCGCGCGCTCGTTTGAGGGCGATACAATCAGCTTTATAACCTGGAATTTCCTTCACGAACATAAATGTAATCGTAGGAAAATTAGGGGTATTGGAACGTAGTTTAATCCTAATGATTATATTACCTATAGGTAAATTGATTGAAACAACTGACAATATTTTTGACGCATTATTTATCATTGAAAATACAAATGTTGTTTGACAATTAATTTCTCATCGATTTTTATAACAAATATTTTAACACACATGAATTATTCCTTAAACTTGTCTGAGTATTCTTGGAAGTATTTCTTAACCGTAAATACTTATATTTCTTGGCCGCAAAATACAGTTTTGCAATTGTGCACTCGCGATCGGGTATCGTTCGTTGAGCGCGGTCGGCTGGTATAGCCTTGTAAGAAGACCCGGCAGTCAAGGTAATTAGGATCGGTAGGATCGAGAAAACGACGTATCTTCGGATGTGCTGTGTATTGGTATCGACTTTTATTCGTTCGTTACAACGGTACAAAGGCTTCTGAGCGCGAGCGGTGTCAGCTGAATTTCGGAGCGGTTGCTAGAACGCGCGAGGAGGGGGAAGATAGTTCGAGAAATAACGCGATTATTTTCGAGAAACGGAGCTGGCTTTCGTGGAAATTCGGGGGAATTTCTCCAGGCGCTGACAAGGTCTCGCGCGTAAACACGTGAAACGACAACACGGCGAGGAATGCGGGTCGATGATCGCCATTTAACATATGCGATGTTTCGCGAGTCCCGAACATACCGCCCGCCTTGAATAGTTATATTCGAAACGAGAATTAACATACAGTAATTGTTGAATGCGTGGATATATGGATACAATAAAACAAATCTAAAAGCGGAATCTTAAGTCTAAAGAAAATCTTACATCTAAGGAAACAGCGAAATCTTAAATCTAATTGCGTTTTATACATATTTACATTTGTTTTGACCGAAAGACGGAACGCATTACGGCCGCGAGCCGCCCGCCTTGACCGCTTCTCCTTCGGTTGCGGTATTTATGTCGATCGGCAAGAAACAAAGCTTGACGATGGGTCGCTTGTATTCGGAGCGCGCGGTTTTGACTGTGACGACGCGCGTCAGACCATCCTCCCCGGGATGACAAGCAACAATGCGTCCAAGTTCCCAATGACTGGGGGGAGCGAGCGGATTACGCATTAGCACGATCCGACCGACGGTGGCCAGATTTTGGATGACGCGCCACTTCGGGCGTTGTTGGAGCGTATGCAAATAATCGCCTACCCACGACCTCCAAAAACCTTCAGAAATTTGTTGCACTAATTGCCAACGCGAGAGCCGATTCTCGGTTATGTCGAGTACGCTCGGCTCCGGGATTGCGACAAGGTTGGCGCCGATCAAAAAATGACCGGGAGTAAGGGCGCGGTAGTCGTCGAGACTATCGGAGATTGCTGTGATCGGTCGCGAATTTAGGCACGCTTCGACTCGGCATAATAGCGTAATCATCTCCTCGCATGTAAGCGTGTGAGATCCTATACATCGCTTTAAGTGGTATTTGACGCTACGTACTCCGGCCTCCCATAATCCGCCGAAATGTGGAGCCGCAGGAGGGAGGAAATGCCATGCTATTTGATCGCCTGCTAATTTGTTAAGAAAATTTGGATCGCGCACGGCGGCGTTACAAGCGGCGGCGAGTTCTCTTTCGGCGCCCTGGAATGTCGTACCATTATCTGAGTACATGCTATGGGGAAGTCCGCGCCGAGCGACAAATCGGGTAAACGCCGCAAGGAAGGCCGCCGAGCTGTAATCGCTTACTAGCTCTAAATGAATCGCTTTCGTGGTCATACAAATGAATAAGGAGATGTAGGCCTTGTGAGCCTTATGACCTCGTCCCTTTGCAGACCGCACGAGTATCGGTCCTGCATAATCGACTCCGGTATGCTCAAACGCGCGCGAAGCTCGATTGACTCTGACGTCGGGTAAGTTACCCATGAGCTCCGCCGGCACCATAGCCTTTTCGCGAGCGCATTTGACGCATCGGTATAGGACCGCCCGTACGGTTGCCCTTGCGCGCAAAAGCCAGAACTCGGTACGGAGATGAGCGAGGGTAATATGAGGGCCTCCGTGTAGGGTGTTATGGTGAGCGTGCGATATAATGCGAGATACCAAAGGATGGGACGCTAGGACGATCGGATGTTTAGTTGACTCGGGAAGATCGGATTTTTGCAATCGCCCTCCGACTCGTATCAGACCATCGGTGTCGAGATACGGGTTAAGCGCGACAAGTGAGCTTGATTTAGGTACGCGTTCGTTTCGTTTGAGACTCGCAGTCTCATGTGGAAACAAGTCACCTTGAATGGTTTTGAGCCAAAAGATCTTGGCTGTTTGAATTTCGCGTGGAGTTAGTGCGAGCGATTGATTGACCTCAGCACCGGTTTTCTGGGTGGAATTGAGGCGAGAGCGAAGGATTCTTGTGAATCGCATAATATAGGCCGTTACGGTAAGCAGCTTAGACCATGAAGAATAGCGAGTCGCGAGATCCCATGGTTCAACACGTGTAACGCAAGCATGTATGACGACGCGGTTTTCGCTCGATATTTCAGCTTCGGTTGGAGACGAGCATGAGGTCGGCCAATGCTCAGGGGATTGTTTTAGCCAGGACGGCCCTGACCACCAAAGGGTGCAATCGGCAAGCTCGCCAGGGCGCAAACCGCGAGATGCGCAGTCGGCGGGGTTGTCCGCCGTCGGGACATGATGCCAGATTGCTGCCGGTAGCAGACTTTGCGTCTTGGCGACTCGATTTGCGACGAAAACCTTCCATCGTGACGGAGGCTGTTTAAGCCACGCTAACACGATCCTTGAGTCGGTCCAACAATGATGTTGGCGGTTTTGAATGTCGAGATTCGAAAGAACGAATGACATTAAACGTGCTAGAAGCACCGCGCCGCAGAGCTCTAGTCGTGGCACGCTTAATGTTTTGATTGGAGCGACCTTCGATTTCGCGACGAGAATGCTTACGGTAACGGGTCCGTCTCTCGGTACGAGACGGAGATATACGACCGCGGCGTAAGCCTTGGTTGACGCATCCGAGAACCCGTGAAGTTCACAATGAGCTATATTGGGACCGTAATTTGTCCAGCGAGGGATCGAAATGAGTTTGAGACGCGGCAATTGATTGTGATATTCGCGCCATTGTTCTAATAGATCGCACGGCAGCACGTCGTCCCAATCGTGTTTCAATGACCAGAGGCGTTGCATAAATATTTTCGCGACCACGATAACGGGAGTTACCCACCCCAACGGGTCAAACAATTTAGCGATGGTGGAGAGAACCGCCCGTTTGGTCTGCCCTGCATTCGGTGTAGTCGTGACCCGGAAATGGAAGGAATCGCTTTCTGGATTCCACGCGACGCCTAATATCTTCAACGGCTCGTCGCCGTGTAGATCCTTGTCACGCGCAAGGCCATGATCGGAAGGATCAATATCGGACAGTAACTCGGGACAATTGCTTGCCCACTTGCGTAGCCGGAAACCGCCCTTTTCCAGAAGTGCAATTAGTTGATCGCGGATTTGAAGCGCGAGTTTACGGTTGTTCGCTCCGAACGTACAATCGTCGACGTAGATTTGACGAAGTAATACTATAACGGCCAACGGAAATTCAGCTCCATAGTCCTCGACGAGCTGTAGAAGTACGCGAAGTGCGAGGTACGGGGCTGAAGCAGTGCCGTATGTAACGGTGAGCAACCGATACTCCGCCACTGGCTCGGAAGGCGACGAGCGCCATAGAATTCGTTGGTAATCTACGTCGCGAGTGTCGATGAGAATTTGCCGATACATTTTGGCGATGTCGGCAGTACAAACGTACGGATGTTGACGCCAGAGCAAGATAACCAGGTTATTTTGTAGTTATTTTGTAGTTTGCGACCGATTAACAAATGATGATTTAGCGAGGTGCCGTTCGATGTAACGCAGGAAGCGTTAAACACGACCCGAAGTTGCGTGGTAACGCTGCTTTCGCGAAAAACAGCGTGGTGCGGAATGTAATAAATTTGAGAGTTACTCGATTTTGCGTCGGTGTCATTAACCTTGGTCATGTGACCGAGCTTCTCGTATTCCTCGAGGAATTCGCGATATAACGCGGCTTTATTTGGCTCTCGAAGGAGTCGACGTTCCGCGCGGTATAAACTGGACAACGCGGTAGCGCGGGATTCACCAATGTCTATCGGGGGACCGTTTTTGAACGGTAACCGCACGACGTATCGTCCCTCCGGCGTGCGGGAGTGAGTGGCGGCAAAATGCTCTTCGCATTGTCGCTCTTCGGGACTTAAATGGTTTTCGTGAGGGACTTCTTCGATCTCCCAAAATTTACGAAGATCGAGATCAAGGCTTTCGAGGATTGTTCCATGATTAGCATGAACGGAATCAGGGTGGAGGGATCGGGCGGAAGAAATCGGTCCGGAAATTATCCACCCGAGTGTCGTGTTCTGAGCGATGGGCTCGTTATCGGCTCCTTTACGGACGCCTTCTAGAATAAGCATGCCGTACAAATCGGCTCCGATTATTAAATCGATCGGATTAGAGCTCATGGGATTCTTATCCGCCAACGTCAAGTCAGAAATGTGCGCCCATTGGAGCGTCGATTGAGCGCGATTCGGTGCGTACTTTGAAGGCGATTGAATTACGTACGCGGTGGTCGAGTATGCAGGTTTGTCGCCAAACGAAGGTGTTACGCGAATACGTGCGACGGAATGCGACAACGATTGCGAGTCTCCAATGCCGGTAATACGTGTAGTTTGTTTTATTTTCGCGAGACGCAACCGTTGAACGATATTTCCGGAGATTAAAGTCGCAACGGAACCTTGGTCGAGCAGAGCGCGGGCGTAAACAAAGTGGCCTTGAGGCGAGTAAACACGCACTCGAGCGGTTGCTAAAAGTACGGTGGACTTCGGCATTATCGTCTTCGAAATTAAATGAGACGCGATCTCGTTATCGTTGTCGCTGTCTTTTGATGCGACGGTAGGAACGGATTCTACGCTGGGCGATTTTACATCGTCCGTGAAATGTAGTAGGGTGTGATGTCGCTTATGACAAGTTTTACAGGACCGCACGTTTTTACAATCCTTTAGCGAATGATTACGCCCGAAGCAGTTAATACAACGGTTTTCCTTTTTTACATACTCGTATCGCTGCGACGGAGTATATGCTAAGAACGACGAACATTGGCACAATAGGTGCGCGGATTTGCACATCGGGCACGCAAGGTTTGCAGCTGTTGTCGAATGGGAAGCGATCGATTTCGATTTCGACGACTTTTGCGAACCGTCGATGGTTTTCTCGGATTTCGAAGGCGAGATCGCCTCGAAAGCGCGGATACGCGATTCTAGAAATTTATCCAACTCGTTATAGGTGGGATAATCGACCGTTTCGCTCATCTGTAATTCCCATGCTTTCCGGGAAGATTTATCGAGCTTTTGCGAAATCAAAAAAACGAGGATATCGCTCCAAGTGTCGACGGGACGATCGAGGTTTTTAAGCGCTTGAACCGAGGTGTTTGCTTTGTCGCGCAAATTCTGAAGGTCTTTGAAGGTTTCGGACGCGATCTGTGGCAACGAAAATAACGTTTGCAGATGGCCGTTAATTAAACGACGTTTATTTTCATAACGCGACGAGATGAGGTTCCATGCCACAGTAAAATTCGCGTCGGTAATCGCGAGGTGGGTGAGCGCGCTACTTGCATCTCCCGATAAACTCGAGCATAAATAATGCATCCGATCTACATTTGATAATGTTTTATTATCGATAATCATCGATTTAAAGCGATCGCGGAAGCTTTCCCAGCGGTCGAAAGATCCGTTGAAGGTCGGCAGGTTGATCCGCGGAAGCTGAGCCGTGGGACGGAGGATTGAATTTGAAGCGTGACTTACATTGAGATCGACTTCGTCGTTGTCAGAAACCTTGGCCAGTACCTCGGACATGTAGTCCAGCGCCTCGTCAAACTGGTCCTCGCAGGCTTCGAACTGATTATTGCAGTAATACGGCAGCTCCTCGGCGGTGCTCACGTCGAGGGATGCCCTGATCTTAGCGTCCAAGTCCCGCGAAGTCGAGAACTTCTCCTTGAGGGCTGCGATTCGGCTCTGCACCACCGCCTTCGTCATCTTAGCTTGACCCAATTTTTTGAAGTTGGATAGAGAGCGAGATATTGATCCCATCAATTGGCTCTGCTTTGCCAGGAGCTCGTCTTGTGAGGATGCCATGGTGGACGGGTATCGTCACTAAGCACTCCGAAAGTCGTATGGTACGATTCGTCTTGACTCCGAATCCGGCTCGAAGGACCAAAATGTGCACTCGCGATCGGGTATTGTTCGTTGAGCGCGGTCGGCTGGTATAGCCTTGTAAGAAGACCCGGCACTCAAGGTAATTAGGATCGGTAGGATCGAGAAAACGACGTATCTTCGGATGTGCTGTGTATTGGTATCGACTTTTATTCGTTCGTTACAACGGTACAAAGGCTTCTGAGCGCGAGCGGTATGTCAGCTGAATTTCGGAGCGGTTGCTAGAACGCGCGAGGAGGGGGAAGATAGTTCGAGAAATAACGCGATTATTTTCGAGAAACGGAGCTGGCTTTCGTGGAAATTCGGGGGAACTCCAGGCGCTGACAAGGTCTCGCGCGTAAACACGTGAAACGACAACACGGCGAGGAATGCGGGTCGATGATCGCCATTTAACATATGCGATGTTTCGCGATTCCCGAACAGCAATTAAGATTAATTTTTTATAAGTAAAATTAGAGCTGGTCTGTAGCTTGTTCTCCCCGCCATGTTCTTTACTATTATCATATCGTTAATGTCAACAGTTAGAATTTTTTTTTATGTAAAACCATTATTTCCGCATACTCAATATGCTATATTTGTATATGACTGAACTCATTTGATCGTCTGCTCGCAAATTGCTTTTTCTTATGTTTGATATCATCGTCGATGAAAAAAAAAAACGCAATATCTTTTTTTACGGACTACGCGATGATCATAGACATTCCGTTGCGTCGACGTAATCACGTGGGACGATCGTAACGTTGAGTGATTGTACAGGATGTTGCATGAGAAACCGGTTAAACAACGACATCCATTATGATTTTGAAAAGCGAAACGCATCGGAGTTTAAGAGCTTTTATAATTACATCTTCAAAAGTCTGCAAGAGCCTATTATTTCTAATTACCTGCAACTTAAAGATCAATGATACCTCGATATTGATAGTTGAGAGATCAATTTTAAATTGGTCGAAGAATGCGTCATGAAAATTACTTTTGTCCAGGAAAGTACCATCCACACGATATATATGTACACTAACAATTGCGCCAAAGTAGGTAACGACGCGGAAACCGACGGGAAAATTATCAACGTAAGCTCGTGTCGTGCTCGACAAGATTCTCGACTGGCGGTCTCAGCTGGAATCTTTGCTGAATTACATCCCACTCGCGCTTCGTCGACTGTAAGGGAGCTAAATTAATCGAATAATTTCGTCGCACTCTAATACGCTACCTCTAATGCGACATAGGCTCATGCGGCCAAGGAAAATTGCACAACACCAAAGCGACCGCGTTCCATTTGTGTGCATTCGATAGTTTATGCAATGCATTAGGAAGCCGCGTGTCAAAATCGCGGCGAATAATTCAACCACTTTAATGAATCGACGAAGCATTGCGCAGTATTGCGAAATCCGAGTTATTACATCGGTGATTCGTGTATTACCTTGCGGCATCTTAATGTGGCTACTTTCGCAGCATTTACTTACGAGTTCAGTAACACTCAAGCATGAGTTTACTCAACGTTGTTAATGAAAAAAAGGATTCATGGGCTAGAACTATGGAGGATAAAAAATTTTTTCTAATTGTAAATAGAGCAGCGGCTACTATTGTAATAACTATTTATTCATGATTTATCTACTTTATAAAAAGGAAAGATGAAAAAATATGCAAGAGAAAGTTTATATAAATAAAAAGAAATATATTGGAGAACGGGGGAATTGGCACCAGTTAAGGAAAAAATATTAATAAATATAAAAATAAAATTCTTATTAATAAATATGTTATAATCACCGAATATTTATTGGAACTTTTATCAATTAAATTGTGGAAACATCAAGCTTTAATATGGCATACAACAGAATTTTTCAATTGTAGTAGAAACATACAAAAAAAAACACATTTTTTTTAAATGGAAAAAAACTCATTATCCTAGGCATCCGGCAATGAGAACCACCTTATGGGTAATGAGATCCATTGCTTATGCGGAATATTTTTAAGTGCGTAATAAAGTATTTAAATGGAAACTTATTAATAATAATAACATATATATATAAAAAATAATGTTTTCAATGTGAACTCCAGCAGTTATTATTTTTAATTTTATACTTTTATTTTTGTAATATCAAATGTATTATGCCCTGAGGATGACCAAGTAAGGTCGAAACGTTGGCTTGATGATTAAAATTTAAAATTTATACTTAGTATTTTATTAACATCCTAATATTGCTCGAAATATCGGCCGTGGTATTACTTAGCTTTTGCTTTAGACGAGCGATAATACTTTTATTTATTATAAAAAATAAGTTTTTGATCATCTTTTAACCTTTTTATCATTTTATAATAGTTTGTATGAATAGTTTTAGTTATGTAAGACCGTGGTTTTAGTATATTACTTTTTATGAATACAAAGGTCGCAAATAAAAGTGTTTACCTTCTCACAATCTACGCAGTCGGCATGAGCCCACTTTCCACAGCTTCTACAATTAAACCAGAGCTCATTATCCTTCCCAACGTCAAAACATACAAGACATTTGTTCGATCCTGGATTCTCAGGGGTAATTGGAGCCAGTTATAAATACCCCGACTCGGTTAGTTCTAATTACCCCCATTGGTGTAACTTTTGGTCAGCGAATAAAAAAATAACTACTAATAAGATTTTTAATGTTTTGTCAATAAAGGTAACCTATGACACTAATAATAAAGAAAGAGCATTCAATTAGTAGAAAATATAACTACTTACTTGCTTAAGCAAAGGTCAATGAAAATTGTAACAAAGTGGGCGAAAACACGACGTGCATTTTCCTGAGCAAACAAAGCGAAACTGATGGAATATTTGATTGACGGGGGGCGGTGTTCGACAGGTAGTCGCTCACACGCGGGTTCAAATTTTTTACGCGCGATAGTCATTTTATATTACAAGAGTTCTTATTACCCCGTGGTGCCAATTCTCCCGTTCTCCCCTAAATAGAAAATTTGATTTATGTCAATCATTGTCTTTAATCTTATTATTCTTCATACCTTTCTTATTCAATAATATATAACCTCAAAATGTAAAGTGTACCATATTAATTTTATTCAATTGGAAAATATGCACAGAATCGTAGCTAAAGTAAAATAAGCTTAAAATGATTGTAATCTTATACGAAGTGTTTGAGGTACCTACCTTGAGCAGCTGTACGTCTTATTGCATGTGCGATTTTCCAGATTGATGAAATCCGACCTGGATCTGAATTACGATTTGAATACCCTGATTGGATGCGCGATTAGGTATGCAGATGCTACGAGGCATCTGCCACAGTTTCGTATTACTGAATTATCGGATTAAACATAGGAATTAAGGTTTTAAATCCGCGGCTCAACTCGTTGCGCCGTTTAAGCCGCTGCTCATTAAAATTGAAGACTCGAGACACCTCTGTCTCTCTATCTCTTTTTCTCTCTTTCTCTTTTGACGACTTACACCAGATTTTCTAGGTAATTATGCACGGCGAATGGTGTGACAGCATGAATTTAAATCGTCACACGTATGAATGAAGGAGATAACATAAAAGCGTAAAGATTAAGACTGCTATGTATTCACACACGTACATACGAGTATAGATTATTACACGTTTATTTATCAATCGATATATCTACCAATGTATAAAAGTTAATAGATTTCATAAGAAGAACTTCTGCAGGAAAAGTAAAACGGGATCAAGCCGTAGAATCTCGTGAATATCGAAAGTGAAGCTAACGGATCATGTTCTCAAGACCTGAAATATAACGCGATCTATTTCACTGGAATGCAAAATTTCACGATTTTGTTACCGCAATTTTATCACTGCATTTTGTTACAATAGTAATATTGATAATAATAATAAATCTATATTCCGATAATAAAGATATGTCATGTAGATATTATTAGTACCTCAGAGTGCTGAAAAGCATGATTTTAATGTTCTTGTCACCGATGAAGTTATTTTGGGATATTTTTCGAAACGTCAGAGCTAAGTAGGATGAGTTAAGACAGCTAAAGTAGATAGCTAGTAACTGACCGCCCGGTGGAAGAAAGAAGCTTAGCTGGGTAATTAATTAGCGCACGGGTTAACAACTTGGTTGAGTCAAGAGAGATATGTAGGTGGGCTTTGCCTCTTATCGACCGACAGCTGGGAGTAAAAATTAACGACAAGCCGTATGTACGGCAAGCATGTAGTTGCATTAACCCATTTGGCCGTCACGACCGCCATAAAGCGTACGTAATACATCCTGCTTATACGACGATGCGAATCGCCAGCACCGTCGCAGCGTCGGGGTGAGAAAAAGAGACGAGAAAGGGAGAGAAAGAAAGAGAGAAAGAAGGAACCGTCGTGGTGCTCTGACCAGACGGTGTTCGTGCTTTCGAGCACTGAGCGTGCCTCGCAATTGTTATCTAAACACACGAACATACGTTACGAGAGGTACGCCAGTCAGCGGGAGGCCTCGAAGGAAGCTCGAGCTTCGGGGTGAAGGAAATGGCGAAAGTTCTGGGTGAACGGGGTGAGTCCTGGGCGCGATTCGAGGGGTTGAGAGCCAAGAAAAGTTTACGACATCGTCATAATTCTCTCTCCCGGTATTCATTTAGAAATTTCGCATCGATCATTGTATGGCTGTATTAGGGTGCACGTCGTATACGGCATGGTTATGGTTGCACAAAAACATTGTGGAGGGAAATATTTCGGAGGTACTTGTAGTCTTTGTTTCACGATAAAGGCTCCTAAATTTTTTAACGTGCCTAGGGAACTTGTTATTAAACAATACGTACATTCTGCAAGTATGATTTTTATGTAATTAGAGTATTTTGATATAATCAATCGACTTATGAATGTGAAATTGAAAATATTTCTTCTTTTTGCCTTTTATTTGTATTCTAATAAAAAGTGCAGCGTTACACTGTTAAAAATAAAATGTTAATTTTAACATTTTTTGCATGTCCCCGAAAGTCCACTCTAAATTTTAAGTTAAAATAACTCATTCATCGTGTGTTACTTGTTGACAAATTAAAAATGTTATTTAATTGACACAACACTTTACATTTATATTTGTTCTTTTAACTTTAAGTGTAATGTAATAATAACACAAAGATAATTGAACAGTACGAATACTGAAGTATTAAAAGAATTACAAGAATAGTTAAAAATAATTTGTAAGAAATGTCGATGTAACATTTTGCTTCGTCCGATAAAGTTTACGGTTATTTGAAGATTTACTTCAACTTTTGTTTATGTTAAAATAACTTCAAGACGTTTTGATTTTTTAAAGCAATTGTGTTAAAAGAACTTAAAATAATATTTAATTTATAAATGACATACATAAAATTTTAAGTTATCATGTTGACATAAATGTAACACACGAAAATGTTAAAAAAATATTAACATAACTGTTGTATGTTAATTTTACATTGAAATAATAATCAAATCTTTGTAACACAAGGAATTTCTAACATATGGACGCACGATTTTTTACCGTGTAGAATTCTTCTTATTGTTAGTAACGATATCTTGGAAAGAAAGCAATCCAATTAACACATCCTATATTATGACAATGTCATCATAATGCTCAGAACCTATTATCTGTCTCACTGAGACGTTACATGGATACGTGACATTACAGCAGGAAAGAAAGAAAATATTTCGAATTTATATATGTATATCCACAAGAACTTTCGTTACTGCGATATACATCGGCAAATGCATATTTTCAATATTTTAAAATAATATTTGTAATTCTGTATGAGAGCGAGACAATATTTTAAATAGAAAGAATTGTTTAATATAATTTAAAAGCGAAATATAATACATAAGTTTTTAATAGCAAATATTATTCTGTTTGTGTATTTGTAATAAATTTTGATTAATTTTTTTTATTGACTATAAATTTATTGGAAAATGCAATCTCAAATTTCTTTGAACACACATAACATTCTACATTACATATATATTTAAATGGAAAAATATCGGATAGAAAGTTTGAATAATATTTTGTTAATACAGGGTGATTCAAAACAACCTTTTATCGTTGAAAGTACAGATTCGTGACAAAATTCTGAGACGACTTTTCCTCTTGCAAAATTTTGTCCGAAGCTTACTTTCTGAGTTATCAAGCAAAATACTGACCCTATCGCTGGCCGAGTACAGGAGGTAGACAGGAGCGGCGCGACTCACCATTAGACGCGGGCGCTTACGTCGGGTGCCCGCTGCGCGATCAGTCGATCGATCAATGGATCGAGCTGCGTCCTAATATTTACTGCCAGCACAGAAAATCTACAGTTCGCGTTATGCATAGGTTTTTAGAACTGGCAATAACATTGGATAACGATAACCACAATGATACACGCACACACATGCAAGCACGTTCAATTCACTTAAATGCATTATTATGAGTAACTATGTTTACGCAATACGTGTTACTCAAATTCGTTTATGTCATTGTGTATTGTTAATAATAATTGCACATTTTAAGTATGTGAGTAAAAGAGTAAAGTTAAGTGTATTTAAGTGAAAGAGAAACAATGAAGTGAACGTGCTTGCAATCATTGTGGTTATTGTTATCCAAATGCCAGTTCTAAGCAACGCAAACATTTTCAGTAAATATTAGGACGCATCGATCCAATCGATCGACTGATCGCGCATATAATGGTGAGTCGCGCCAATCTTGATAAAAAGTAAGCTTCGGACAAAATTTTGCAAGAGGAAAAGTCGTTTCAGAATTTTGTCACGAATCTGTACTTTCAACGATAAAAGGTTGTTTTGAATCACCCTGTATGTCTAAAAAGTAACTAAGCTTTAAAAGCTCATTGCCCTTTTGTATCCAATGCAGGATTAAAGTGCCCATCATCGTACCCTATTTACCCCGGGCACGTGCTTCGTAAAGGCACGCCCCTCGCCACTTTTATCTAAATACGCGAACATACGTTAACGGAAGATTCGCGTGGGGTGGTGGCGGGACGCGAAAAAAAACTCAAGAGTGTCGGTAAGCGAGGAAATGGCGTAGATTTTAGTACGATTGTTGGCGAGAATGTACGGTCAGGATGGGAAGGGAGTGGAGTTAAGAGCGGAGCGCGTGGTGGAAAAAAAGGAGTCCGAGAGGAAGAATCGGCAAAACGCAACAGGGCGGAAGTACGACGTGGAGATAGCATAGTATCGTCCGTCGTGAAGTTGGAGACCGCTCTTTGTTAGATCGCCATCCCTTGTTTGGCGGCGTGCTGCCTTTGCGCGCGGAAAATATCGAAGCGCGAGGGCCGGTCGGGAAAAGGGAAGGAAGCGCTATTTCGTACACCCTTCAAGCAATCCTCCCCTATATATTTCGTATTGAGCGCGCCGCCAGAGATAGTAAAAATTTACCGGTCCGTCGATAGGAATCGCATATTGTTCAATGATTTACAGTTCTCGGAACGTTCTGAAATGTCTTCACTTTTAGAAAATCACGCTGTTCTTCCACAGTGTATTAGTGAATATACAGGGTGTTTCAGGTTTAAATGTCCTAACTTAAAATATGAACTTAGAACCTCAAAACAAGAAAAAATTTTCCTCTGGAGGTATGCCCGTAAAGGCCGTCACTTTGAACAAAATTTATAATTATGTAAAATTTTTATATTTTCTAGTAATAAAGCAGTTGAAGCACACTATTAAATTATTTATTATAACCTGATAACAATTTCATAAAATTTTATAATAAAAATGTTTAGATGTCAATATCTCTTAAACAAAGCGTTAACGGGCATACCTCTAGAGGAAAATTTTTTCTTGTTTTGAGGTCCTAAGTTCATATTTTAAGTTAGGACATTTAAACCTGAAACACCTTGTATATAATATTTAACTTTCAAAATTGTTAATTAACAAATTGCATTTAAAATAATGTAAATACGATGAAGTAAAGTTTGTTAAATAATTAGACGAATAAAATTAACGTAAGTATTTGATACAGCTATAAATAATTTAATAAAGTAAAACAATTAAAACTCTATTATGATTATTATACCTAATTAGCTAACATAATATTTTTGAAATAAATAAAAACTTTTTTAACAACAACTTTATATTTTAAATAATGAACAAAAGGCAATTGGAGCCAGGCGCCGTAAATAATGCGCAAAATATTTATTAATAAACGAAGTCACGAACGTTTCGACCCTTTCTTGGGGTCATCTTCAGCGTGAATATAAAAAAAAACGTCAAATATCAAATCTACATAATGACGTCAAACGCAATGACTCGATGTCCCTAACGTAGTCAACAATAATCGTGGTCAACAATAAATTCTTAGCTGCATGACCGTCGTCTCTCGAATGCTGGAAAAGCGAGTGTGTGCTCCGAAGCAAACCCAGGCATCCTCCGAATGGTCTTCTCCTCGGTTAATAGGCCAAGAGGAAAGGAAAATCGCCATGTCACTTCATGTATCAAAACGAAACTCCCAAATTCGAAAGATACCTGAACAAGTATTCGGAGCACCACATATGCAATAATTTATATTTTAACTTGCAATCATTTTCTTGATGTTAATTTTCATACGAGCTTACGCGCAGCATTACGATGCAGCTTGGATTGCACTTTTAAACATCTTGTATATTATACATGTTATATATTAATCCGTCAAGAACATCTATTCGTTTCACAATTGTGCGATACAACTATCTCCGCGATCGCCAAGCATCTCCGCGAGCTGGCATTAACGTGACTTTCGCATACGACAATGCACTGCGTTGCACCGCCCATACATTACTGCATTTACCAACCTACGCGTACACGTGGATTCACGTATGTACACGCGTGACCGGTATTGGCGCATGGTACCGAGCGTGTGCACTCTCTTCGTACGAGAGATAGATTGATAGATAGCTTAATGCACCCTGGGAATCCGGTCTTTCTCTCTCTCTCTCTCCTTAAAAGCGACCGCACTACCGCGTAAGTACACACCAATGAGTATAACGTTGTGATATCGCCAGTCAGATAACACCCTAATCAAAAACGGACACGATAGGCGTCAGCCGGGTGAAAGCTCTCGCCGCGATTGCCCCTGAGTTGAAAACATACGTGGTTCGCAATTTAAATGGACATGTATCGTAAATGGAGCGATGTATTGAACGAATATTATTAATATCAAAATATAAAGATATTTATAATATAACGATATTTATCAATATTGAAATTTCACAATTTTCCGTATCGCGAGTTAAATCAGATAAAAATAAATACGTAGGTATATACACAGGAAATGTGTTTAATACATACGAGTATATGATGTCTTTGTGTATAGGTATGTATTTCAAAGTGGAAGTGTATTTTGAATCATCAACATTGAATTGGTAAATAACAGTAATACACAATATTTGAATTTTATTAGAGAAATGTGTTGCATGTGCATTTAATTTATATATAAATCTCAATAATTTTGGTAAAATTTAAATTTTTTATATTTAATTTCGAATAAATTTTAGAGAATTTAATATTGCCTATTACGACTTATTAAAATTCGTAGATATGGTTGAAGTAAGGAGAAAGTTATTATTAAATGCAATTTATTTATCTTTCTACTTATCTTTTTATTCAGAAAAGGAGAAGGAGAAACTTAAAATCTATCATCTACGGTTGATGCAATTTAAATGAGACATCTGTATATCTGACAATGGGAATTATTTCGAAATGCCTTTCAAGAAATTATATTATCGTTTGTAACATGGTGTCATAGATATAACAAGGTAGATAATAGCAATGTAAACAAAGCGCATGGATACCCAGCTGTGAGCATAATGTTCCGAGATTTGCCGCATAGATAATGCTGTAATCTATGACAAAGGCTTTTGCTCCAACTTGTAAGAATAGAAAGCTTTATGAAAAAAGAATTATGTGTTCGATAGATTCATGATATTATCTTACCCCGTAAATGTATTTAAATTATATTTATTTTTACTTACAATATTAAATCTATTTAAATTAAAGCTACAAACATAATTAAAGTTAAGGATATTTTCTATGTCTTAAGAATCTCGGGTATTCACAAATCGTCGCGTCGCGTATATAGAGCCACGGGGTCTCGCTCCGCGCGTACTTGGCGCGAGACACTACCGTGTCTCTTAATTATTGTACACCTTTGTAGTCTATTTATTTGAATCTCAAATGCGTATTTATTTCCTTTAAAATTATTCACGTTTATAGCTAATTTTTTTGCCATTAAAAGACTATTATTCATAATTAGTATTATAGTATTATTAGTATCATTTACTGCGTACAAAAATTAGGAATCTCCATTCCACTTATTTATTTCATTTTTGCAACTAAAATCAAATTAATTTGCATTTAACTTTACTGTTAGGATGCTTTTATTTTATTTTACGCACTTGATTGGTGCTCGTATCTTTTTAAATAATTATTTTGCAATTAGAAGTAGCGTTGTTATTCGGCTTTAGTGAACACATTGAAAGCAAAATATAATTTTATATAAATATATTAAAAATGAAGGTATATTTATATTTGCATTCAAAAATCCAGGTGTTCTGTTCTTTTTACTTCGCGTTTTTCGATAATATGCAAATTATTAACATGAAAAACATGTAATTATTGCGAAAAATAATATCTGTGGTTACACGCATATCATCTATATAAATTTTATTATTTTATTCCGCGCGAAGTACCCCGGCAGCCATGCTTTGTGCCTCATGTGTTCTAAATCTGTCTCTGTGGACGGTTTGATTAATTCGCATTTATTTTGCCGCGAGAAATGTCTTTATCCTCTTCGGTGCAATATAACCCGCGTTTGTAACCCCTTTCAATTTCCACGATGCCGCGATTAAAGGGCCGTTATTCGGGATTGGTGGCCGCGATCGAAAGCAGGACATTTAATCCGTTCTCCACACACACACACACACACACACACACACACACACACACACACACACACACATAATATATTATACACACACGCGCGCGCTTTGCGTTTTAGAAAGCGACGTTCACATATTGGCCATTGGGCTAATGAAAAGCACAGACCGTACGTCCATTAAACAATCGATGCCTTTGGATCGATTCTCGAGTATCCCCTTGACGATGAGAAGAGACGATAAAGAGGGTCATGCGATTTCGACGGTCATCGGAATCGGGCCGCATGGGAAGTCCCCTGTGGTCCTGGAAAGCAAGCAGAGGCCGCAGGTGAGAGATAGCGACCCGACCCGTTGTAGCATCATCCCTGGTATATCATCCCGGAAGGCGAGTTTTTCTCGGACAGGATAGGGCGGGGAAAGAAGGGCGAAGATTGATATCTAGAAAGGGATGGAAAGGGTGAATAAGTTAGAGCGTACATCCGAGCACCTTTGTTATTTCGTTCTTTTGATACCGGGCGCATTGGAGGGGGGGGGGGAGGTATTAAGGTCGGGAGGGGTAGGGAAAGTATCAGACCGAGTATTCCACAGCGCCGCCGAATGAAAAAACATGGGTGTTGCGCACTCCTCTTCTCAGTGCCCCTTCACCCTTCTCTCGTTCCGCCTGTGAATTTGGTGGCAGGACGACTGGGGAAAAAAGGGCGAGAGGGGTGCCTGAGCACGCGCAGCTCAAAGGCGTTAACCGGCCCGTCGCTGCGGTAGGGGTGGCGTGGCGTTCACCAGGATATCGACGAAAGTCCTCGCCGAGGGGTCTTCTCGAAATAGGACGTAATAACGCCCCCACGCTACCTCTCCACTTCCGTTCTGGCTCCCTTGAAGACCGGCTGCAATTGTCGGCTCTCTCGGCTGTGTCTCCATTAGCCACGCCTGACCCAGCGTAAGGCAAGAAGAGTTCATGATACTCGGCTAATATCAATATCAAATCTTTTCTCGAATGACTCATTATACGCTGTTGCATAACTTAGAGATCAAAATTTTTTATTTTATCTCTTCGATATTTTTTTACAGTTCCGGAAAAATAAAACTGCATTTTTTTAACTTCAAAATCGTGTTACTTTATTTTCTGTTTTTTTTTGCTGCAATAAAATATAGGTTTTAATTGAAACTGAACTACTATATATGATGGTATGTTTCAAATGTTTCTGGATTTACAAGTCGATGAATTTCTCTTGATTTCTCCTAAAATCGATAATTTTAGGACCAGTGATTTACTTTCACAGAAATTATTGAATAATAGAAATATTTGTGAAAAGATTTGATTTGATTAAATAATTCTTAGGACAGGATCAAAGATCACACTATTCACTTAGCGGTTTCGTGAGACTTTGGATAATTAGTTTGTTGCTTTTACGATAAAATTAGACGAATTTCTCTCCTTTATTGCGATTAGTATAGTTTATTATTTGCAAAATTCTATTTTTATGATGTTACTATTCTCGTAATTGATGAACGGTTGAGCTAGGAATTACTACGTTAGTACAAGAGTAAACACGCAGCATAATCACGCGGCTAAAATGCTGATTACGCGATTTTTTTGTATCCTGTAACCTTTTAAGGACGACGAACATATTGACATTGCGATCTTCCAGGTAAAATGGTCCGTTTTAGCCTTTAAAGGTTACGACTGTTAAATCATTTAGTAGTCAATCGTGACGGAGAAAGAATGGACAGAATCGTTGAGCGAGTTTCGCAAATTTCGTAGAACATTCCCGCGAGATCATCCATCTTCGTCAACTGCATTGTGCAATATGAAATTGTCGAAAATTGAGAGAACAAAGAATTCTCTTTCTCAAATAGTCAATTATATTTAAGTTGAAAATTATATTTCAAATTTTATGTTCCAAAACATTATTAACTATATAACTACATTGATGCAGAAATTTAATTAAACTATATATAACTATATTGATGCAGAATTTTAATTAACCTATAATTTCCAATAATTGAGTATTTTTATTCAAATCTTATTGTCAGTTTTTGTTTTTGATAAAATTTTTTATTGGCGTATTCAATCAAAATATCCGTATTTCCATAAATTCAATTAACCAATCTTCGACTGGTGACACAGCTATTTCCTGATTGACACATTGAAGAAAAATTGTTATATTTTTTATAAAATCGATATTTTAATTAAACTTTTAAATCAAAATTTTTATTTTAATGTATATAACTTTTTGTTAATACAATACCCTATATTAAACTCTCTCTGTAACAAAATTGTTGTTTCTTACAGACAAAAACTTTTAAATTTTTATCACTTTCTATGATCCAAATGAAATTTATGACACAAACAGAAACTAATATACATTACGATAGAATTAAATATGGACGTAGAAATGCATAAAATAAATCTGAGAGATACTTCTATAATATTTGCACCTCGATTTGCACATAAACAGATTAAATATAAACAGATTTTTTTATTAAATTAACAGACTTTTAAGATCATATACTTTTCACTTAACGAACTCATTAAAAAGCTTTCTGATTCTACTGATAAGAACTAAATTAATGATATAAATTTATCTTTTTTTCTCACATGTTATTATCTCTTATTCATTATCTTATATATTATAGTTTAAACAATAAATCATTTAACATAAAAGAAAACAAATATGTTATATTTATCTGAATTTGCATTGCATTCGGGCGAACATGCACACACACAATAGTATATTATATTCATTAATAAGTAATTATTAAGGTTACATGCGATTATGGTCTAATTAATGCGTTATTGTATTAACCTAACTCGGATTTATGTAAAAGCTAATGTCGCATTGTTGATTAATATAATATATCACCATGTCTTTGCTTTTCTTTTGAAATTCTCTTTTATATCCCTTTTATAGTAAAATATAGTGCAATGCACATCCCGACACATTTCGGCGTGAAATAGACCGACGCAAAGTACATCGACGCCCTTTTACGAGCGCGTAAATTCACGTTAGAGAGGGAATGTTTATAAATTAGCGTTTACGCGCGCGGGGGATGAATCCGAGCTTATCGCAGGGGTGATGGCAGAGGGCGTGGGCGGATGGACAAGCATAATTGTTTGCTCTGCTAAATGTCAATCCGATAGCGGTGGCCAATGAAGTCCGTGATTATGCTACCGCGGGGATGCGTTCGCGGCGAATCGAAGGGAAAATTAATCTCGGTTCGTTGTTGGGGTGGAATACGCACACCCCAACTTTGGGCAAAGGATCGGCGACAAATTGATGTACTGAACTATAGAATTCCTTATTACGCGAAAGATACTGTTCATTATTAAAGCTTACATTAAAATAGTCGTATACACGAATATATAATAATATACAAAGTAGTTAAATATTGGCAAATATGTTGAAGATTTCTTTTAGAAGTATTTCTTAGGAGATTTATATTAAAAAGATATTTGGAAAATATATAGGTAAGATGTTTCTTTATTATATGTAATGTCACTCTAGAAAGTAGGTACCTATATTCATCTATGGATACTTTTAATTTAGAATCACTTAGATTTTTTGTAAAATTTATTTGTATGATTTTTTATGCTTTGAAGCTTTTAATTTACTTTCTAATTTAATTCAATTATCTCGTAATGTCTCTTAATCTCGACAATTCAATTTTGTTATTTATTTTTTTCTTTAATATTTTGACAATTAAACTTTAAATTGAAATGTAATAAAAGTTACTTTCAATAAATTAAAATCTAAAATTTTCCATTTTTTTCATAAATTAAATTTAAAGATCTTTTTATTATTAATCGGTTAATAATAATAAAATGAGTCTTGTTAAAAGAATCGATTTTATTTCGTAAAAAAAGATGGTAGATGAAAGTCTTGGGACGCCCTGTATTTACATTTCACATATATTCCCGAACTCTTGAAAGGCATGTTGGAGCGCAAACGAAATGAACCAACCCGACGTCTCGTCGTCGAATTCCACTGCGTTTCCAAGCAAGATGTTGAAGAGAGGAGAGACGCCCCTCTCGAAAAACAATATTGTTACACGTCGTCGCGTGAATCCGGCGTGTCTCATTGGCCGAACACATCACGATGTTACCGACGATTCCCAGGCGAATCAATAGCATTACAGAAACTTACTCTCGCGTTGTAACGCCGAATATTACTTGCGCCACGAACGAACGCCGTTGCATGCATTCTCCCTCCCGCTGATCTCTCTACCATGCACTCGCCCACATATACAGGTACACATGGCTGTAAATTCATAACTATAACTGTATTGGAGCCACTGCACTCGAAACGGCCGATGCGCTCGATGGCGGCTTCATCGGATTTTGACGTTATTGAGAGAGAAAGAGGGAGCGAGAAAGATAGAGCGAGAAAGAGAGGAAGAGAAAGAGAGAGAGAGAGAAAAAGAGGGAACGGGCGGACACTTCGTCGATAACGTTTTCCAACGGCGGCTACACGGTAATGTCCGACGAATCGATATTCGGAGCACCCCCCGGGGAGGGGGGCGGCGGCCCGAAGGCGCCGGGGCGACGAGGGGTGTGCTGCCGTGGTCAGGGTGAAAAGGGACAGAACGACGGGGGTGGCAGGGTACGCTAGACGGCGAACGTGTGTTCCGGACGGCGCGTCGTTGTCCGGGGACGGCGATCACTATTCGATTAGGTTTCACTTCGGCTTTCCAAGAAAAACGATATGCGACTGCTCCGAATGGAGTGGATCGTTTTTTTTTTTAGCGGTCGGGGAAGGTGTCGATCTTTTCATTTTCAACTTGACTATCTGTATAGTAGAGACAGCTTTTACATATGTATCTCAAACATCAGTTGGAATTATTTTGAATTAAAGGTGTTAAAAATTATTTTATCTTGTTTCTTTCCTTTCCTTCTCTCTCTTTCTCTTTTTCTCTCTCTATAAATATAATTAACCCTTAAATGACACACCTCAAAAAAATCACGTAAATGACACACTGGGGTATAAAAGACCTCAGCATGAAAAATGTCTCCTACTCATTGATTTTTTGATATTTAGTTATGAAAATTATTTTCAATGTTGTTCAAACCTTAGAAAAGAGAATAAAATGCTTATATTGTTAAAATTTCAATTTCAACAATATAAAAATTGTCACACATTATCGTTCGTATGGAGTGGGGTCCGCAGGACCCCACAGTAAGGGAGGGGTACTGCAGTACCCCACCGCTACTTTGAACCTCTCTAAACAGCTGCTGCCAGTAAACTGAGTACTGCTAAGTGTACAAACGGGTAGTTCAATCACTCAACTATCATCAGAAGGAGCCATGAGCTCCATTTTTGGCGGGAACATTTAAAAATATATAATTGAAAATGTCTGGGGTCCGCAGGACCCCATGTGTCATTTAAGGGTTAATATACACACATTTCTATTTCCTCTAAAAAATCATTGCACATAAATCTTATTAATGGAAATTAATTGATCGCACCAAACGATCAGTAGAAAGAGAGAGGACCACGACGGCGGCTATGTCTGCACCGTTCATCTTCTATCGCGTGCTCTCACGGCAGGGGCCGGTCTATCTATATAAGTCTATGGGTTACAAGAGACTAGCTACTGCGGTGTTGCCAAATGTATCTGTACGTCAATTGCAGACGACAAAATCGAGTCCAACCGCACTACTATTGTGATATTCTTTTAATTAGTAAATAATTAAATACGATTAAATCATGCATGTAAAATCATATTTTATATTATTATAATTATTGGGATGTTGCAATATGTTTGTCTTCAATTACCTCATGACGGACTGTTACTTGACTAGGTGCTGCGAAAGGACTACCTTAAGTTGGACCTACATATCGTCCCGCCGGCCGGCGGCTTCGTATCGCCGCGAAGAATCCTGCGGCTGAACAAAAGGTGAGGTAATACCTGCTCGACAAGGGCTACAAGAATATGCAAAAAAACTATTTTTTATTTAACCCCCTATGGTGTTTTATTTAAGAAATTTAAGGTGCTTTTGATCTAAATTTTTTATATAAAAGCCCCTATTTTTATTGTATATTCTTGTAGCCCTTGTTACGATGTTTTTAAAACACTACAATAAAGTTATCTTTTGTTAAGAATTTACTGAGATAGGTTGATTAGTTCTTGAGTTATAGAAATTTCGGTGGAAAAATTACAAACGCAAAATTAATATTATTATTTGATTTCTTTGATTATTTAGCTATGTATAAAAGCACTAAGGTAAAGTCATCGAAAAGTGAACACTACAAGATATTTCATATTTTATATTAAAAATATTATAACAAAATTTGAAAATATGAAATATCTTGTAAAGTGTTCACTTTTCGATGACTTTACCTTAGTGCTTTTATACATAGCTAAATAATCAAAGAAATCAAATAATAATATTAATTTTGCGTTTGTAATTTTTCCACCGAAATTTCTATAACTCAAGAACTAATCAACCTAATTTTAACGAATTATATTATACAGGGTGAGTCATTTTAATGTACCACCCCCAAAAACTTCTTTATTTTTGATTGTAGAAAAAAATTCTTCAGACAAAAGTTTTTTTGTTTGAAGGGGGACACATGATCCCAACGCAAGTCAAGTTACAGGTGTCTTCGTTTTCAAGAAAATTTGAAGGTGACGAATTTCTTAAATGGAACTTGATTTTTTTCTTGAGATAAAAGTTGTAGATTTTGTCGCGACGTTTACAAAACACTACCTATAATTGTCTTTTGCATAAGCCGTTCCAGAGATATGAAACTTCAAGTTTACAAAGCCCAGAGTGGCTCCACCTGTATTGTTCGTGCAAAAGGATTTAATTGTTGTATTTAACTCTTACTACTCTAAATTTTTATCACTACCCTACTTTTAGCGTTACCCAGGAACAACGGCGTGGACGTAGTAGGTTTCTGTTCCCTTTGGGGTGCTTGATTCACGTGAGTCCCCTTGCCTCTCACGTTTGGGGTGCTTGATTCACGTGAGTCCCTTGCCTCTTACGTTTGGGGTGCTTGATTCACGTGAGTCCCATTCCCTTGCCTCTCACGTTTGGGGTGCTTGATTCACGGAGTCCCCTTGACTCTCACGTTTGGGGTGCTTGATTCGCGTGAGTCCCCTTGCCTCTCACGTTTGGGGTGCTTGATTCACGTGAGTCCCCTTGCCTCTCACGTTTGGGTGCTTGGATTCACGTGAGTCCCCCTTGCCTCTCACGTTTGGGGTGCTGATTCACGTGAGTCCCCTTGCCTCTCACGTTTGGGGTGCTTGATTCACGTGAGTCCCCTTGCCTCTCACGTTTGGGGTGCTTGATTCACGTGAGTCCCCTTGCCTCTCACGTTTGGGGTGCTTGATTCACGTGAGTCCCCTTGCCTCTCACGTTTGGGGTGCTTGATTCAGGTGAGTCCCCTGGCCTCTCACGTTTGGGGTGCTTGATTCACGTGAGTCCCCTTGCCTCTCACGTTGGGGTGCTTGATTCACGTGTCTCCTTGCCTCTCACGTTTGGGGTGCTTGATTCACGTGAGTCCCCTTGCCTCTCACGTTTTGGGGTGCTTGATTCACGTGAGTCCCCTTGCCTCTCACGTCCACGCAATTTCTTATCGCAAATGTTCAAACACACCTCCATTTTGATCGATACATTGTGTCCACGCGTAATCGAAAATTATTTTCGACTCTTTGCAATGTTACCGTCAGTGATATCTCGGAAAGCGCGTTCAATTCGTAATTTCATGTCTGCGATAGTTGTAGGTTGTGTCGCGTACACTTTGTCTTTGACATAACCCCACAGGAAAAAGTCTACAGGCGTGAGATCAGGCGATCTTGGTGCCACTCTTGGGTTTGACTACCTATTCCAATCCACCTTCTATGGAATTTTTCGTTGAGGTAATGTGACGGTCAAGCGACTCCTGTGGGCAGGAGCACCATCTTGCTGCACCACATCCTACGACGTATGTGGAGATTTACATCTTCGAGGAGGTTTGGCAACTCGTTTTGCAGGAATTGCAAGTAAATTTCCCTATTTAAATGACCTTCGAAATAGTAAGGTCCAATTACATGGGTTCCGATAATGCCACCCCCAACATTAATCGACCACTGATACTGGTTCTCCACGCTTCGCTGCCATTGTGGATTGTTATTAGACCAATAATGGCAGTTGTGTCGGTTCAGTTCTCCTCTGTTATTAAATGTTGCTTCATCTGTAAACAGAACGTGCATAAAGAAAGATGGGTCCGTCCGATATTTATTTATAGCCCAGTTTCAAAATTGAAGCCTACGGTGAAAGTCTCCAGCTTGGAGCTTCTGTGTCAAAGTAATGTGGTAGGGGTGGAATTTCTCTAATCTCAATATTCGAGATACCGTTCTTTGTGGGATACCATGCTCGTTTTGAATCGTTCTTGTCGAGATGTGGGGATTTTGTTCTACTGCTGCCAGCGTCACCAGAATCTTATTTTCTTGTGGGCAGTCTTCTTCCTGTTACGGTTTAAATGACCCTGTTGAGCCCGACGAAGCAATGCTTTTATAGTCTTGCGCGTTGGATGTCGTCTGTCGGGATAGCTGGCGGCATACATCCTTTCTGCTGCTTTCATATTGTTATTGCACAACCCGACTATTTTTATCATGTCGACAATTTTCCTCTGGATTGTAATCTGCATAACTAGTAATGTAATGAGTAATCGAAGCAGTAAGCTATAATACCTTGCAAAAGTATTTGTGAATCTTGTACGAATTCGTAGTATGTACTAATCCAGAGCTCGGCAAAAACTGTACATTTTCTGCCGATTTTTAATTGACTCCGCCTGCGCTCTCCTTGGCGCCCTGACCGCGCGGCCGCCTACAAAACACGATCGTCTCACCCATGATGTATGAAAAACTATTTAAATGTATCTCCGAGTGACTCGCTCCTGAGACGATCGTGTTTTGTAGGCGGCCGCGCGGTCAGGGCGCCAAGGAGAGCGCGAGGCGGAGTCAATTGAAAATCGGCAGAAAATGTACAGTTTTTGCCGAGCTCTGGATTAGTACATACTACGAATTCGTACAAGATTCACAAATACTTTTGCAAAGGTATTATAGCTTACTGCTTCGATTACTCATTACATTACTAGTTATGGCAGATTACAATCCAGAGGAAATTGTCGACATGATAAAAATAGTCGGGTTGTGCAATAACAATATGAAAGCAGCAGAAAGGATGTATGCCGCAAGCTATCCCGACAGACGACATCCAACGCGCAAGACTATAAAAGCATTGCTTCGTCGGGCTCAACAGGGTCATTTAAAACGTAACAGGAAGAAGACTGGCCCACAAGAAAATAAGATTCTGGTGACGCTGGCAGGCAGTAGAACAAAATCCCCACATCTCGACAAGAACGATTCAAAACGAGCATGGTATCCCACAAAGAACGGTATCTCGAATATTGAGATTAGAGAAATTCCACCCTACCACATTACTTTGACACAGAAGCTCAAGCTGGAGACTTTCACCGTAGGCTTCAATTTTGCAACTGGGCTATAAATAAATATCGGACGGACCCATCTTTCTTTATGCACGTTCTGTTTACAGATGAAGCAACATTTAATAACAGAGGAGAACTGAACCGACACAACTGCCATTATTGGTCTAATAACAATCCACAATGGCAGCGAAGCGTGGAGAACCAGTATCAGTGGTCGATTAATGTTTGGGGTGGCATTATCGGAACCCATGTAATTGGACCTTACTATTTCGAAGGTCATTTAAATAGGGGAAATTTACTTGCAATTCCTGCAAAACGAGTTGCCAAACCTCCTCGAAGATGTAAATCTCCACATACGTCGTAGGATGTGGTGGCAGCAAGATGGTGCTCCTGCCCACAGGAGTCGCTTGACCGTCACATACCTCAACGAAAAATTCCATAGAAGGGGATTGGAATAGGTAGTCAAACCCAAGAGTGGCCACCAAGATCGCCCGATCTCACGCCTGTAGAACTTTTTCCTGTGGGGTTATGTCAAAGACAAAGTGTACGCGACACAACCTACAACTATCGCAGACATGAAATTACGAATTGAACGCGCTTTCCGAGATATCACTGACGGTACATTGCAAAGAGTCGAAAATAATTTTCGATTACGCGTGACACAATGTATCGATCAAAATGGAGGTGTGTTTGAACATTTGCGATAAGAAATTGCGTGGACGTGAGAGGCAAGGGGACTCACGTGAATCAAGCACCCCAAACGTGAGAGGCAAGGGGACTCACGTGAATCAAGCACCCCAAACGTGAGAGGCAAGGGGACTCACGTGAATCAAGCACCCCAAACGTGAGAGGCAAGGGGACTCACGTGAATCAAGCACCCCAAACGTGAGAGGCAAGGGGACTCACCTGAATCAAGCACCCCAAACGTGAGAGGCAAGGGACTCACGTGAATCAAGCACCCCAAACGTGAGAGGCAAGGGGACTCACGTGAATCAAGCACCCCAAACGTGAGAGGCAAGGGGACTCACGTGAATCAAGCACCCCAAACGTGAGAGGCAAGGGGACTCACGTGAATCAAGCACCCCAAACGTGAGAGGCAAGGGGACTCACGTGAATCAAGCACCCCAAACGTGAGAGGCAAGGGGACTCACGTGAATCAAGCACCCCAAACGTGAGAAGCAAGGGGACTCACGCGAATCAAGCACCCCAAACGTGAGAGGCAAGGGGACTCACGTGAATCAAGCACCCCAAACGTGAGAGGCAAGGGGACTCACGTGAATCAAGCACCCCAAACGTAAGAGGCAAGGGGACTCACGTGAATCAAGCACCCCAAACGTGAGAGGCAAGGGGACTCACGAGAATCCAGCACCCCAAGGGAACAGAAACCTACTACGTCCACGCCGTTGTTCCTGGGTAACGCTAAAAGTAGGGTAGTGATAAAAATTTAGAGTAGTAAGAGTTAAATACAACAATTAAATCCTTTTGCACGAACAATACAGGTGGAGCCACTCTGGGCTTTGTAAACTTTGAAGTTTCATATCTCTGGAACGGCTTATGCAAAAGACAATTATAGGTAGTGTTTTGTAAACGTCGCGACAAAATCTACAACTTTTATCTCAAGAAAAAAATCAAGTTCCATTTAAGAAATTCGTCACCTTCAATTTTCTTGAAAACGAAGACACCTGTAACTCGACTTGCGTTGGGATCATGTGTCCCCCTTCAAACAAAAAAACTTTTGTCTGAAGAATTTTTTTCTACAATCAAAAATAAAGAAGTTTTTGGGGGTGGTACATTAAAATGACTCACCCTGTATAAAATAGGGGTAGAAAAGACTGAAGAATATAATAGAATTAGAAAAATTGCGAATATTTTAAAATTTTAACCTTTAAGGGTTAACCTTAAGGCTACATCTCAAGTCTCAATAATTGAGATTTTTCACAAATTGATGTTTTTTGACAATTTAGTATTAATTATTGGCAATTTTTCTAATTATATTATATTCTTCAGTCTTTTCTATCCCTATTTCATATATAATTCTTTAAGATTTGGTTGATTAGACTCAGCTTCATAAAGCTTCTATGTATGTACGAATTCTCCGAAATTTGAAATGTCAATCAAATTTTAAAATTAGAAAAGCCCGATATCTCAAAATTAATAGAAATTAATTGATTAATTAATTAGTCAATTGGAAATTAATTGATTAATTAATTAGTTTTGAGCAATATTTAAATCTTAACGAATCTTCTATTTATTTATCTAATAGCGTTTTTGAATGAAACAGATTTGATCGACCCGAGGTCGATTAATGACGTCATTGACCAATCACAGCAATTTCTTTGAAAAATAAATAGC
>JASTWQ010000877.1:0-59882 GCA_035220615.1 Leptothorax acervorum
TTTTTCGGGAATTTCGAGATTGCCCGCTCGCGATGTACGCACAGGACTTCGATATTTCACTTACCGATTACCGATTTTATCCCTTTGTTTTTCTGGGCGTTTTTTAAGTCTGTCTGTTCTTTATACACTCTTAAATTATTCGACCGATCTGGACGAATTTTTGCACAGTTACTTTTTACATCCTTGCGCAAAACATAGGCTACTTAGGAACCTTGATTATTCACTTACCGATCAGCTACTTTATTCTTTGGTTTTTCCGGGCGTTTTTTCAGGAATTTCAAGAATGCTCGCTCGCGATGTACGCACAGAACTTCGATATTTCACTTACCGATTACCGATTTCATCCTTTGGTTTTCCCGGACATTTTTTAAGTGAAATATCGAAGTTCTGTGTACATCGCAAGCGAGCAATTTCGAAATTCCTGAAAATACGCCCGGGAAAACCAAGGGATGATTACAGTATTTGTTGTGAATACTATTTCTTATTTAAATTTAATTTTAACCTCAAATTGAACTTTCGCAATAGGTTTCCCGGACATTTTTTAAGTGAAATATCGAAGTTCTGTGTACATCGCAAGCGAGCAATCTCGAAATTCCTGAAAATACGCCCGGGAAAACCAAGGGATGATTACAGTATTTGTTGTGAATACTATTTCTTATTTAAATTTAATTTCAACCTTAAATTGAACTCTCGCAATAGGTTTTACAAAAAATATTGTAAGTATGTGGTATTTGCGGAAGACAACAAATTATGTTACATGCGAGCAAACAATCTCGAAATTCCCGAAAAAACGCCCGGCAAAAACCAAGGGATGAAGTCGCTGATCGGTAAGTGAAATATCTGAAAAGCAGAAATGACTCATTAGCGTGAAACTCGAGTAGAAAAAGACCGGTTACGACATGTTCAATTAAGGAAAACAGTTATGCGGTCCGATTTGAAATTAGAGGCATTTAGTTATGATCTAAATTACGAATATCAATTTTTCCGAGAGTAATAATTGGGAAAATGGATGCAACATGTGATCATTGTCAAGCAAAAAAGTTTAAAACTTAAGCACCTGGAATGTGTTGTTCAAACGGAAAAGTTATAGAAATGTTCGTGGTTGCATTAAGGGTCCATATCCCTCAGTAGGTCCAAAAAATAGGTGATGTTTTGTGAATTTTTTGTGGAAAAAATAAACACAATAAATTAATCAATATTTATGGATTATATTCATGATACTTTTAAGTAGTTATACAAATTCTTTCAGCCCATTTAAATAATTAGGCGAAGCGGGATACTGGACAACAGCGCGGAGTAGGTTGCTCCATGGCGGAAGTCCTCGAGGTCGTAAAATGTGTCTGAAACATCGAATCAATCGATTTTCCTGTTCAGTACAAGTGTCCCTATAGAGTAGACTAAAAAAAATTATTTTGAATAAAAATTCATAAAATGGCGGCAGTTAAAAGAAAAAAATTAATAGTGAAAATTAAATTTTTTCCTTTTAACTGCCGCCATTTTTGAATTTTGATTCAAAATAATTTTTTTTAGTCTGCTCTATAGGGACACTTGTACTGAACAGGAAAATCAATTGATTCGATGTTTCAGACACCATTTACGACCTCGAGGACTTCCGCCATGGAGCAATCTACTCCGCGCCGTTGCCCAGTATCCCGTTTCGTCTAATTATTTAAATGGGCTCAAAAAATTTGTATAACTACTTAAAAGTATCATGAATATAATCCATAAATATTGATTAATTTATTTTGTTTACTTTCTCCACAAAAAATTCACAAAAAATCACCTATTTTTTGGACCTACTGAGGGATATGGATCCTTAACTTCAGCAAATATTGAGATATCGGGCCGATTTTTTTTTAATCAATAAAGTATCATTTAAGAAAGGTTGATATTGAATTTGGCGATAATCAATAAAAGGGTTCTTTTTTAAAAAATTTTTAATTTTTTTAGAAATGTCCCTGGTTGCTCTAACTTATGCAAATATTGAGATATAGGGCTAAATTTTTTTTTAATCGATAAAGTATTATTTAAGGAAGGATGAAATTGAATTTAGCGATAATTGGTAAAGGGCTTCTTTCTTTATAAAATTTTGAAATTTTTAAAAAATGCCTTTATTGCTCTAACTTTTGTAAGTTTTGGAATATTGGGCTATTTCTAATTTTATTATATTCTTCTGTCTTTTCTACCCCTATTTTATATAAAATTCTTTAAAATTTGGTTGATTAGACTCATGTTTATGTACTTGCACTTCAAAGTGTGCAAGTTGAAACTTGCACATTGCTTCCTCATAGCTTTAAAGTGTGCAAGTAGAAACTTGCACATTGCTTCTTCATAGTTTTTAAGTGTGCAAGTAGAAACTTGCACATTGCTTCCTCATAGTTTTTAAGTGAGCAAGTAGAAACTTGCACATTGTTTTCTCATAGTTTTTAAGTGAGCCAGTAGAAACTTGCACATTGCTTTCTCATAGTTTTTAAGTGAGCCAGTAAAAACTTGCACATTGCTTCCTCATAGCTTTTAAGTGTGCAAGTAGAAACTTGCACATTGTTTCCTCATAGCTTTAAAGTGTGCAAGTTGAAACTTGCACATTGCTTCCTCATAGCTTTAAAGTGTGCAAGTAGAAACTTGCACATTGCTTCCTCATAGTTTTTAAGTGTGCAAGTAGAAACTTGCACATTGCTTCCTCATAGTTTTTAAGTGAGCAAGTAGAAACTTGCACATTGTTTTCTCATAGTTTTTAAGTGAGCCAGTAGAAACTTGCACATTGCTTTCTCATAGTTTTTAAGTGAGCCAGTAGAAACTTGCACATTGCTTTCTCATAGTTTTTAAGTGAGCCAGTAGAAACTTGCACATTGCTTTCTCATAATTTTTAAGTGAGCAAGTAGAAACTTGCGCATTACTTAATCAACATTTTATTTCGCTTATAAAGCTTCCTCTATGAGGAAGCCAAATTAAAGAATATTTACTAATAATTGTACATCAAATAAAAAAGAAGCTTCCTCATAGAGGAAGCTTTATAAGCGAAATAAAATGTTGATTAAGTAATGCGCAAGTTTCTACTTGCTCACTTAAAAATTATGAGAAAGCAATGTGCAAGTTTCTACTGGCTCACTTAAAAACTATGAGAAAGCAATGTGCAAGTTTCTACTGGCTCACTTAAAAACTATGAGAAAGCAATGTGCAAGTTTCTACTGGCTCACTTAAAAACTATGAGAAAACAATGTGCAAGTTTCTACTTGCTCACTTAAAAACTATGAGGAAGCAATGTGCAAGTTTCTACTTGCACACTTTTTAGAACTCGTGTTAATTTCAGTACTAGAAGATGCTTTTTTCTTCGATTGAGAAAATGAGATAATTGTTCCGGTATATGACTGTTTTGTCACGGTTTTTTTACTGATATCACACTGTTTAGAGTCTGTCGAAGTGACTGTGGAAGAACAAACTTTTACACTGTTTTCATACTTAACGATAGTTGAGAATAAATATAATCGCAACTGTGAGTTTTTTATTTTCAATTTATCACTAAAGTCCCAAAAATCAGTATTCTTCTTCTTATTCAAATCTGTGAAATTGTGAAAAATTTCTTCCTGGTAATTTCCTAAATGGATCACTGAACTGGCCAAGATTTCTTTATTATATATATTTTCCATTGCAGACATACTCATTTTTTTAATTTTGTCAAAAGAATATTTTTTGTTCCGATTCAATTTAACTTTTTTTATACCACCAACTGGGGCAATAATTTGCTTATAAACTTCATTAGGACTTTCTTTGTGCTTCCAACCTACATGTAAAGTTTTCATGACTTTCTTCAATGGGATCTGTAAAAAATATCTTTCTAAGTACAACTGCAATAATGTAGTAACTCATAAATTTTAAGATACATATTTAATACAATTATGCTAGCAAAATTTTTCAGAATTGTTGAATGAAATAAATTTATTAAGGAAATGAAAATAAACCAATGACGAAATGAATTTGACTGTCGTACGTACTGAAATGTCCGGTGATTTCTGGGATATTAAATCCTTATTTTCCTGTCCGTCAATGATACCCATAATTTCATCAATCCGTCTCCTTTTAGCATCGCTGTAAATATTTTATATAAAAAAAATATTAATTATTATTATTATTACTATTATCGCGATTATTATAAATTTTAGCATCGTAATTTTCTTTTGTTATCTTAAATTCAAAAATCAAACGTATAATCAATTTAATGAAAAAAAATTTACCTTTGAGAGGATGAGAGTAAAAAACTTCGTATTCATCTACACCTTCAATTAAATCAAATTCTCCATTTTCAATATTAATTTTACACTTGTCTTCTTCATCAAAAAACGTTAAGCCGTCAGCACCTGGAAAATATGCTCTAACGACTTCTATTTTTAGCTTTCTGCGATTTTCCGGTAATTTAACTGCTGTTTTATTGTCTTTTATTTTGACAAAACTCATTGTCAATTTTTTTCGTAATGCTTTTTATAATTTCAATAACTAACTTCTATTTACTTTCAAAGTAAACGAAATTTTAATTGTTTCTACTCTCTTAGCGACGCCGATTAATTGAATTGTTTACAAAATTTGTCAGTTACAAGAGAGAGACAAAAATATATATATTTTTTGTTATTTCGGGTCGATAAGGTAGATACCCGCACTTTCCCCGCACATCTGCACATGTGGGTGTGTGCACATGTTGGAAGTGGCCGTGTGAACTTGTGCACATGTTGAAAGTGGCCGTGTGCAGCGCCACTTGGCTACAAGTCAACTGTGAGCCAACCCGGCTTCCGTAAGCTGAGGCGAATGCGGCAACCTCACGCGCGACGTAATTCGTTGTCTTCGGCACATGCCACATACAATATTTTTTGTAATGCCTGTCGCAAAAGTTCGATTTGAGATTAAAAAATTAATTGAAGTTAAATTCAAATAAGATGGTTTCGCACTTTTTGACAATTCATTAACACATGTCATTAAAACATTTTCCAAAAATGAGGTTGTATTTTTAGATGCTCTCCATTCTATAAATTTTTCATAAATATTCATATACTTATTTATCTCTCGATTTCTTCGGTAGTAAATTCTCTGTAGCAGATCCAGCTGCTTCTACGAGTTCCGCCGTCGCAGACGGTCTTGACCACTCATTTTCTTTATCCAATTTATCCTTCTTGAATGATGACAGTTGTAACGAATTGACGTTTTGTCTCGCATGAATTTTGTTACGTTCAAGTTTGTTATGTCAGTCAAAAATCGAAAAAGAAGAACTATTAATCGTAAAAAAAGAGGTTTTTTACCGCACTAGTGCGGTAAAGTAAATCACAAAGGTGCTTTTTTCGCACTAGTAGGGTAAAGTAAGGCATACATTGAATTGTTGAGAAATAAGCAACTTTCCGCACGCTAAACAGCAATCGAAAATCGAACTTTTGCCACAGGCGTTGCAAAAAAATATTTTATAGAAAATTATATCTACCTCAGTATTTACATCAATGATACGTCTACTATCAAATTTTTTTTACTATATGATCAAGAAATCTCGCATCTCTCGTACTATTTCGTGAAAAATACAGGTACAGAATATAACGTCAGAGCGGGCGATATCGCGACGACTATGCGTCTAAATATATCAATCAGTAAATAGATTCTACATAATTAACATACTTGATACACATAATGTCGTTGCGGACACGTAAATACATAAGTGTCTTATTAAAATCATCTCAATTTCATTTTAATTAACGTGACGCAACCAAGATGTAGATAAAATTTATAAATCCGCTTAGATTTTGAATCTATACACGATTAGCAAGGCACATTTAATTTATATAGTATGTGTATACGCAACAGTTCATACAAATATAATCCAGTGAACATAATGTCTCAAATCGGGAGATAAGATGTCTTGAAGACGTCTTAATAACGTCCGATTTGAGACATACATGTTGTCTGGGTAGAGATTTAATTTGTCCATATAGTTTCATTTATTGCAAAAACCTTAATATACAAATCCACAATAATTTAAATTCCTCACAAAATATCCCATTGTGTAATTATATTTTTATCATTTAAGTATTTGTATGTATTTTTCTTACCTGCGTGAAGCACCCCATTTTTAAAATTTTTAAATTCTAAAAGTTGTTCCAGGTTTTTCTAGACTTGTTCTAAATTGTTCCAGAAGATCAAATTTATAAAATAAGAATTTTCGCGGAAAAAAAACAATTTTTTGACCTGGCACCCCATTTTTCGGAAATCGAACTTTTAAAGGTTGTTCTAGTTGTTGTAAACATTGTTCCAAAGTATTAGTTTGATTGGTCAAAAACTTCAAGAGATATTGAAAAAACAAACATTTTGAAAAAAATGTTTTTGGCCATTTTTTCATAAGCAAAATAACAAACAAAATTGTCGATTTAGAACACATTTATAACCGCGTAAAACAACTCAGAACAAAATTTTTAAGACCAAGAGAACAATATAAGGCCCACTTTACTTTTTATAGGAAAATATTATTTTTCGATTTTCTTGGGTAAAAATCTTGTTCCAGGCTTTTTGCTTTAAAACTATTGTGTTATCCACTAGAACAACCGGGAACAAAATTATTAAGACCAAAATAAAAACCTAAAGGGCACTTTACTCTTTATCAAAAAATATTATTTTTTGATTTTTTC
This sequence comes from Leptothorax acervorum, assembly GCA_035220615.1. Taxonomy (NCBI): domain Eukaryota; kingdom Metazoa; phylum Arthropoda; class Insecta; order Hymenoptera; family Formicidae; genus Leptothorax; species Leptothorax acervorum. The sequence goes on from JASTWQ010000877.1 coordinate 6,654, forward strand.
GGCTAAAAATCTTGTTCCATGCTTCTCGCTGTAAAACTATCGTGTTCTCCACTAGAACAACCGGGAATAAAATTTTTAAGATTAGAACAACAGTATAAGGCATTTTACTTTTTATCAAAAAATTTATTCTTTTGATAAAGTAAAGTGCCCTTTAGGTTTTTGTTGGAGCGTAAAAATTTTGTTCCCGGTTGTTCCAGTGGAGAACACAATAGTTTTACAGCGAGAAGCCTGGAACAAGATTTTTATCCGAGAAAATCGAAAAATAATACTTTCCGATAAAGAGTAGTGTTCTTTTGGTCTTAAAAATTTAGTTCTGAGTTGTTCTACGCGGTTATAAATGTGTTCTAAATCGACAATTTTGTATGTTATTTTGTTTATGTAAAAATGGCCAAAAACATTTTTTTAATGTTTGTTTTTTTAATTTCTCGAAGTTTTTGACCAATCAAACTAATACTTTGGAACAATGTTTAGAACAACTAGAGCAACCTGGAACAATCTTTTATAAGTTTGATTTTCGAAAAATGGGGTGCCAAATCAAAAATTTTTTTTAAATTTTTCGCTAAAATTTTTATTTTATAAATTTTATCTTCTGGAACAATTTAGAACAACATGGAACAACTTTTAAAATTTAAAAATTTAAAAAATGGGGTGCTAACTTCACGCAGGTGAAAGTTTATCCTAGATACGTCAATGTAAAACCTGTATGTGATGGTGCATATGCCCTTATCGCTATCGACATAAATCTGGTTCGTCCACGTTCATTGTGCGTTTATCGAATCATGAATGAAATATATCCCAGTTCTATGCATTGATTTACACGTGCACGTCACGTACGTCAACAAATCATAAAGTATCAAGTCTCTTCTAAAATCAAACATTTTGAACAGGATATCAATCTTGTCATCGGTTATCGCTAGTTATTATTAACAAACAAAAAAGAATTGTGCATAATAAAGAACCTAAAGAATAATCTCTATTGCTTACTTTGTTTTCTCCATCATCGTCTTATTTTAATCAGTTGCATAAAAAACATATTTTTTCTTTAGATAATTTGCAAGTTCGATATATCGGGAAACTTTTTTATTCGATCGACGACTTTCCAGAGTGCATGGTAAAAATTCATGTTTTCTCGCCGAAACGTTCCTTACAGAAACGATTCACAGCAATGCGGATGGAATGTGAATGAGAAAGAAGGGAAAAGTGAGAAAAGCGAAGGAAATTTAAAGTAATCCGGGGTCGTTCCCTAAGTCGTGGAAATATTTCAACGATTTTTTTGCGTTGATTTCTTCGTTTAGATCGACGATCCTTTAAATCCTTCTTGAGATATTCACCTTTAGGAGCCTTCTGGTTCCTGTTAACGTTCAGTCACCCTCGCTTTCTCGATTCGAAAGAGACGAATAGTATGATATAATATTTCAAAATTGAAATAAAAGGAACATGCAGGCACACATATGCACAGAACAGAAACGGAATCCATTACCTACGTTCTTTAAAATTATGTAGATGAATATAGCGGATCAGTACGCGAAACGGTTCTTTTTTAAGCATTGCTAATAAAGGGCGCAAATTAATGGAACGTTGTACTAATACCGGAATATTATATAAATACAAAATGACTAGTAAGAATAATTTTTCTTTAGCAAGAATGGATTATAAGAATACTTTACTACGAAAACTGAATAGAATAGAAGAATTTTCTCACTGCAATTAAATTAAATGTAATTTAAATTGTTTCGCAAATAGAATAATACAATTTTTGTAATAATAATATTAATGATTATTATAAAAGAGGTTGTAACTTAATATAACTGTCAATAAAATACGTATATTATTAGCTTTTTAATAAATAATATGTATTATAAACTGTTTAATACCAAAACTTGTTAAAAGATAACAGTAATTGATTGCAGGTATTATCGAAGAATTATTAAGTGATTATATTTAAAAACCTCTTGTTATCATGATCACTCTTCGATTACAATTATATATATTTCTCTACATTGCTTGCTTCTATCCTCTGAGGTTTAGCTTCGCTGTAACGAAATAAATGGTTAGTTTTAGAACGGATTATCCAGCGAGCTGATGTAAAGCTATAAAATTTGACTGCAAGTCTCTCGTATATTTTCAACACTATAATATAGGCTCCGCGCGGCTATATGCGACACATATCGTATCGATCGACGAATTGCTAGAGTTCAAGGAGAATCTCTAGTATGTGGCGGTCCGGTTAATTAACGAATTAACGAACGAGAAGGTGCATCAGCGAATCCGATATCGAGAAGGATGAAATATTGACAGCGGTGATCGAATTTGTGGACGTGAAACTAGATCCTTTAGTTATTAAGAGCGCGTAATTTCCAATGCAGCTCCTCTAAAAGAGATTCATCGAGCGAGAGCGAGAATCGTGAGCGCTCTAAAGAATTTTGTGCAAATGACTCGCGAAACCTTTCGCAGTCGCACAATTGAAGCTTTCAGGTTATCCCCTCGGGGCTATTAAGGTCGACCACCTGAAGCTTCGTTTCACCTGCGAGAGCTAGAAATCTCGCTTCCCGTCCGCACATTCGATCACCGAGCGTACGTTTCATTTTTAATGAGAATAAAGCGTCGAGAATAGTGTTCTGATGTAAGCCCGGAAATAATCAATTACAAGAATTTTATCGGATATAATTCTCTTTATAATACGAGTGCACTTATGCAACGTCATTAAAGTGGTCGGAGCAGAAAAGAAAGTTGCTGTTAAAGCAATTTCGTTAGTTATCATAATACATCGTAGCGATTAATCAACGAGAGTTTTATCCAACCTAAAATTAAATCTAAATATTTATTAAATTGAATAATGATCATTTCATGTTTTTTGTATTAAAATACTTTGAACAACATTTAATAATCAAAAACTATGTGAATAACTTTTAAACGTTGATTAATTGACATGAGACTACTTTGCTACCTGTAACATGTTTAAATTGCTACAGCTAAATTAGAAGTATATGTTAAAAGTTTATTTCAATATATTTTATTTGCTCTCTTTCTAGAGAACAACCTCGAGAGTTCAATTATCACGATACTAATAGATATGATCATTCTTGATTTGCGCAGATATGGTCGAGAGAACACGGACGCGGTTTAATCGATTAATGAAATAGCACTGTATTCAAAGCCGCCTCCGGGATCAATGTCTTTCACTAAAAACGACCTACTTTTCCCTCTTCGATGTATGGCGGCGATTTACGATATCGCTTGCTTATTGGTGAAATCAGTTTAATTTAGCATATTGTAATCTGCAAAGACACGTTTGATATTATGATTTTCTGTGATAAATTTAGTTTTACATGTAAACGTTCTCGTGGATATGTAACACAGCATATATTTTCCATGATCATAATTTCAGTGAAATTTATTTCAAAATTTAACGCAATTACAACGTATTATACGCATTATATTATAGAGATATTTTACAATAATTTAATAAATATGAGATGATATTAATTGTTTTTGGACCGATCATTTTAATCGAAATATATATTTTAAAAAACTTAATTTTATTCTAAAGGAAGAGAGAAAAGACAATTAAAATATTATTATTAATCTGTATTTGTGAAACACCGTACCATTTATTATAGTTGTAAAATATATAGTTGTAATAGTTGTAAAATATTTTTGTTATTACTCTTTATCTAAACTGTAAACTTTTACTTTACTAGTACCTACTAGGTAATAACTAACAATTAAAATGTCTCTTTTTTGTTGATTACATAATATTGCTTACGTATGCTTAAAGCTCCCCTTAAAAAAGAAATAAATGTTCTTAAATATTTTTTTTTTAATAATGTAAATTTCTAGGAAACAATGCCCCTAGTTTCTCTATCAACCTAATTAGGCAAAAATCTTATTTTATATGTACTTTTGTACATGAAAAATCTCTCTTCTATATCATGAAACCCGTCACATGCTGCACTTATATACATAATACGCAGGGAATTCACAAAGTAACGTACACTTGTCTGTAAAACGAAAACTTGCGTTCAGTCGCACGCATAATCTCGTCTTGCGACAGCACACAGTCTTTGTGATTCATCAAAAACGGATTACGACGAACGGGCCCGTAAAAGAGATGTTTGCACCGACAGACGCGTTCGCTGCTTCAGAACCACGGATGAGTATGCACTTTGACGTTTTCTCAACGATGAGCCGAGCCGGAAGTGAACGATGAGCTTTACGGCATTATAGGAGCGACCGCACTTTGTATGTACTTCCACTTATATGACTCGCTCGGTGCACCCATCGCGTGATTTATACATCGCTTTATTGAGCCTTATCTCCTACTGTTGACCACACGCTAGCTAAGAGATCGCCAAAACAATCTTATTTTACTTACTGCAATACTTTTCTACAAATTGCCTGAATTTATTTCGAGTGATATTCAGTGCGTCATTGTCGCGATTTTATTAGGACGTACAAATTACTATTTGTTTTCCCCCCTGATTATTTGTCTTATTTTCCCGTTTTCCTTTAAATATATCTTCCTTGCTTCTCAAAACAGTCACGCGCTGTCGTCCGCTGAGATGGAAACATCACTTGATTCAAACGAACGGAAAGAATAAAAAGTAAATTATAACTCTATAGATTCTCGTCGATGTCCGTACGTGATAGAGTTCTTTGATTTTCGACGTATCCGATTATCTTTCGTATAAAACTGTTAGATGTCGCAGAATGTATATGGCAGGAAAAACGTAAAAAGATCTGGCAGAGAAAGACATGAGAGAACTTAATGTAAAATCAATCTACTTTATCGAAGTACTTTTTATGGTTCGTAAAAATGTAAAATGCCAAACTAAAACAATTACGGATAGCTGTATGTGTTAAAGCTTTTTTCTTGCTGGTTTACATTATTATTCTACAGCTTGTATTATACTAAAGAATACAATTTAAAAAATTTGGCGGATTTGAACATTTTTATTTTAAAGTAAAGAAATAATATCAATTATACATTTTGCAAAAAAATTAGTAAGATTAAGTGTGCAAGTAGAAACTTGCACATTGCTTCCTCATAGTTTTTAAGTGTGCAAGTAGAAACTTGCACATTGCTTCCTCATAATTTTTAAGTGTGCAAGTAGAAACTTGCACATTGCTTCCTCATAGTTTTTAAGTATGCAAATTAAAAACTTGCACATTACTTCCTCACAATTTTAAAGTATACAAATTATAAATTTGCAACTAACATTTTATTTCGCTCATAAAACTTCCTCTATGAGGAAGCCTGTTTCTTCTTTGATACATAATTATTAGTAGCTATTTATTAATTTGGCTTCCTCATAAAGGAAGCTTTATGAGCAAAATAAAATGATTAAGCAATGTGCAAATTTATAATTTGTATACTTAAAAATTGTGAGGAAGTAATGTGCAAGTTTCTAATTTGCATACTTAAAAACTATAAGGAAGCAATGTGCAAGTTTCTAATTGCACACTTAAAAACTATGAGAAAGTAATGTGCAAGTTTCTACTTGCACACTTAAAAGGTATGAGAAAGCAATGTACAAGTTTCTACTTGCACACTTAAAAACTATGAGGAAGCAATGTGCGAGTTTCTACTTGTACACTTTTTTTTATTGTGATAAGCTTTACTGCGTTTATCACATAATTTAGATATATAGATGTTCTTTCAGATAGATGTTGATTTTGGTGGACGTTGGTTTATTTAGTTTAAATAAAATTTAAGAGAAATTCTCATATAATAGACACATTTGTTTCTTTAAATTTTATTAGGTAAAGTTTAAAAATTGAAAATATAAACAGGGCCTAAAAAAAAAGAAGAAACAGGGAAAAATAAAATATGTATATTGTTGTTTTTTTTCTTATTTCGGCGCCCTTGTTTTCCCAAGTGCTTGAGACTTTAGTTGTAGCGTTTAAGGGTTAAAATTTTATAATATTGGTTAATTTTTTTAATTCTATTATATTCTTGAGTCTTTTCTACCCTTATTTCATATATAATTCTTTATGATTCGGTTGACTAGTTCTTGAGTTATAGCCGTTTGAAATTTCGGGGAATCCATATATAAGAATTAAGCAAAATGTGCAAGTTTCTAATTTGTACACTTTTTTATTATATTGGCAATTTTTTTTAATTTTATTATATTCTTAGGTCTTTTCTACACCTATTTTATATATAATTCCTTAAGATTTGGTTGATTAGTTCTTAAGATACAAACGTTTGAAATTTCGAGAAATGCATACAAACATAGGAGCCTTATACAGCTGTATCTAATCAACCAAATCTTAATGAATTATATATGAAATAGGGGTAGAAAAGACTGAAGAATATAATAGAATTGGAAATAAACCCCGATATCTCAAAATTTGCGGCAATTAGAGCAACCACGAACATTTATCCAAAAATTCCAAATTTTATTTAAAAAAAACCCCTTTACCGATCATCGCCAAATTCAATCCCAACCTTCTTTAAGTGATACTCTATCGATTAAAAAAAATTGAACCCAATATCTCAAAATTTGCGGAAGATAGAGCAATCACGGACATCAAATCCGTACATACACACACACATACACACACACACACACACGGGCATTTTCTTAAAATGTAATTTTTTGACGTTTTACAACATTCTGAACACATTGGCAGCGAGAACTAAAAAAAATTTTTTTTCACGAAAGCAAAGCTTCCTCTATGAGAAAGCAATAGTAAACTGATCCGATCAAACAAAGATAAATCCGTTCGAGAATAGCTAACATTTGTCGGTGTAATCACGCTACGGGAATTATCGACACAATGCCAGCATTGTTTCCTACTCAACGCGTGGCAACATGCCTGCAAATGACATGTATTGTCTCACATCATATTTCGTGGATATGACTTATGGCAAGATGCAAGAAAGGTAAATTAACGGCAAAAGGTATTGAGTTACAAGGATATCAAGGAGGCAACGTTATTTAGAAAAGAGTGATATGGAAGGAAACTGGTAGGGTTGGCCCTATTCAGTACTTAACATATATTAACTCATTTTAAAAGTCGGTTGCACGTTATAATGCACCCTCTAAACGTGTTAAACTTATGCTAATTCAACGTATATTAACATGTCTGATCGTCTGACTGTGTAAAAAATTAAAAATATTTTATAAAGCAAAGAAAAATTGCAAATGATAAAAATTAAAATAAGAAGGAACGTCATGATTTTATTAAAAAGAACTAGCAAGTACACGAAAAAAAAATGCAGTTGCTTCATTAAACGTCGACGTCACGGGCTGCCACAAACATAAACAGTTAATTCGATTGGATATTATTTGAGCGAAAACATCAGATAGTTGTTTTAATAATCCAAATATTTGGATCAAGTAATATCCATTTGAATTAACTGTTTATGTTTCTGGCAGCCCGTGACGTCGACGTTTAATAAAGTAACTGCATTTTTTTCCGTGTATTTATAAGTATGTTATTAGAAAAATCTACTTATACTTATATTACAAAAAATATAATATTCAAATACAATTTGAATAATTTTATCATGCATTTAGAATAAATAACACATGCACATGGTGTGATTTTTCTCTTTATTATTTTAAAAATTCTTTATATTGAACATTATTTAAAATATTTTGCTTTCTACGTTTCCATTATATGTATATATTCACTTCTGTTTTATCTCTATTCTACATTCTAAGGAAAAATACACAAGTTTTACTTGCTGTTTTATATTATTTTATTATTATTATGTTATGGAAAAAAAATTTGTTTTATTTCATTTCTTGTATTACCTATGTCTATTTTTCATTGAGAGATCTCTTGCGATCGACCTCACAAATTGAAGCACCGCTACTGGAAATGGATAAAGCTGAAAGAGAGCCCGTGCTTCTTTCATAACGGCCGAGTCAGCGTTCCTTTGTTAAGAACAACTTTACTCACGCGGCGATTTTCCACCATAACTCGGGGTAATCGCGAGGTATCGAGCGGACAGGGGGACGTATCGGTGGAGGGATTCGACGGTGCCGCGGTGGTGGGATCCTCTCGTGCAATACGGGGTGATTGATGCGTCGGAGAGGACTCAGAAGTCATAGCTGGTTCGAGTTTTCCAACAAGGCTCGGTAGCAAAAGCACTGTAAGTAAATCAAAAGATGTTCGAGATCGAGCGTGCGTTTTCAAAACAGAGATGATCCTTGCGCTAACAGCGCAGCTGTATTGGAGACATTGATTTATTCGATTGATGATGTCTAAAAGATACAAATGTAAACGTTATTTCACTTGCAAAGAGTTCAGACGTTTGAGAATAAAATGCAACTATCTGAGAAAAGAAATCTCTTGTATTAACTTTATGTCCCGATTTTTTTGAATTATTCTTCTCTTTGTCTCTTTTAATTACACATTTTAATTATACACATATACATATATTCACCTCAGTTATACATACGTCACAAACATTGCCAATTATACTTTAGTCGTATAATCTATCAAATATAATAAAAGTATAACGCGTTCGGGTGCAAGAGGGTAAAAGACAATTCCGCGTCAGAAATGATGATTGATGTTTAGAAAAAGTCACAGGTTTTTCGCTGGAGAAGACAACCGTCAAAAGATTCTGGTTAGAAGAACTTAATGACATGACATCGTACTTCTCTTTCATATAAGTAATATATAGTAATATATATGTGGTGTGTGTTTTAAGCATTTCATCATTCCTTTCAGTGTCTCTTTGACTAATTTGCTAGGACAGTTCTTCTTCAGTTGAAATTTAATTGGTCACTTATCTTGTTTTCAAAGAGGAGATTTAATATTAAATATCTTAATAACTTTAACTAGTTCACACTGAAATCGATGTTGAACGGTGCAGTCGTATGAAGTGAAACATTTCGTATGATTGGAGACATCGCTGGTGCGTGAAGCTTCATGAAATCATAGATGGAAGGTAAACCTTGAGAAGATGCGAGCTTCTTTTTTCTTAATTTTTTCGCAATCATCAGACTCGCAACCGCGCCACTTGTGCACTGTGCGTCCTTGATGATCCAAATCGTCCGTGTGAAGTTTCTATCCAGGATTTACCAAAAAAGAAATGATCGTTCGCTGGCAGGCGTTTTTTCAAGCTTGCTCGTGTCCTTTTTTTTGAATGTAAGAGGCTGCTTCAAATTTTAATTAAAAGCATGGTTAAAATCCCTAGATGCCTGGTCTCTTCGTTTCCCGACCGGCTCGTCCCGATTTTGCTATAGTCTTGCACGACGTTACTTGCGGTGCACCAGCTCGTGAAATAAAATCGGGGAAAGGCTTTGCCGAGGCGCCGGAGAGCGAGACCGGATTTCCCTTTCTCCAATTGTATGTGCGAGCGCTCCACCCCCATCCTCGAGAGGATTTTATTTGTTAAATTGTCCGCATTTCTCTCTCTGTAGCTGCACGTCAAATCGAGCTGAGGGTCTGGCTTAAGAATTTTAATTCAAGTCCTCGAGGCTGCGGGCGCGTCAAAATTTTGCGAAGAAAAAGAGTTATAATTCCCTGATTATGACACGAGTCTGCCAGTTCTGCCACTCAGCAAAGGAAGATCCTCCATGCGATTTTTGCTCAAAAGTTCACGGAATCGAATTAATTCTTCGCAGTGGTGTCGAATTAATGTATAAAAAGTATGCTTTGGTGAAAATCATTATTTGACGAAATAATACTTACGTATTAAATTAATTTTTACAAATACATATCGAGCAACAAATATAACAAGTTCTATTTATAGAACGAAAGCATTTGACCAGAAACGTTTTATGTAATAGTGGATGTCGTAACGTGATGTTATTGAAAATTGTAAATGCATCTCGTGTTGTACCGTACCCGAAAGTGGAGTCTTATCGGCGTTTCTCCTCTCCTGGCTTTTTCGAGCCAAAATAGGGAAATTCCTGGATTTTAATGCAAGCGGTTTTACGACGTTTTTGCACGTGGGCTGCTCCGTTGCATAATAAAGCGATTTAGAAGTTTTTTGCCGGGCGATCAGAAGAGAACAGGCACGGCCTGGACTTCCAATTTCCGCCACGAGAATCCTCGGCCTCTCGCTCGATTTTCTCGCGGCGACATCGCCGACGTCACTCTCGTTAAGGACGTTTTTTAACGAGGACTCCAAGATCGCAAATGGGAGTTGATTTCGTGAGTTTTACGACGGGGGAGGGGGGAGGATCTCTTGAGAGTTTTCGGGGAGTTCTCGCTCTCGACCTTCTCCTCTTTCCTGTCATGTTCTTCGTTGCTCTTCTCTCTTTTTTTTTATCAACCAATTTTCGCTGTTCCGCGAATACGTGTGTCGAATAAACGGTTAACTCTGCACAGAATAATTAACGTTCTAAGTGTTCTAACTACTGCTTTCAGCACGCGTGAAAAATTTCTAATGATTCAATCGCTTATATCTTATTGTCAGTGACCACATGTTCGTAGCTTTTTAAATCATCTGCAAGTTAACGGAGTGAAGTAATTTGTATGTTTTACAAATTTAATTTAGCAGAAAGTATAAAATTAGTAGAGGCGGTAAAAGAAATACGAAACGGAATTGAACAGAGCGAAACATTGAGATTTTTTCAATTAACACTAGAACTACCAAGGGGGTCAAAATAATCCATTTTACATTCTTTAATAATTTATTACTTATTTTTAAAACATCTTAATTTTTGACATTTTTCCCCGACTTTTATTGAAATTACATAGATTATTGATTTTATTAATTTGCATTTTTTCTTTTTCTCTTTTTTTTTTGTAACTAAGATTTTTTTGGCAGAAATAAATATATGTGTATTAATCTCCAGTAGTTCTAGTGTTAACATTCGGAGAGAGTTTATGTAAAAGATTTAAATATGTGATAATCTATACCTAATAAAATCAGATATCTAATTTATCAATCAGAAAAATTATATTTTGTACCCCCTCTTTTTACAAAATTATATGTTGACGTTTTGAGACACTAATGTCCATTTCTACCAATGTAGATTAACTTTAATCTCGGTTTAACTTGCTTTTCATCTTTTTCTAGTTTTAAGAAATAGAAAAAGATGAAAGGCAAGTTAAACCGAGATTAAAGTTAATCTGCATTGGTATAAAAAATGGACATAAGCCGAGCGTACGAAGTCGATCGATAGCACAGTTGTTCGAGGGGTTCAAGGTTCGCGAACACGTAAATTAGCTGTTGAGTAGATATGATTTCTTAAGTTCCGCAACAAAAGTGCACGGTCTCCAGGGTATTTTCCGGAGAATTGCCACTCTTTCTCTCCTTCATTTACTCTTTCTCATCTGTATTTCTGTATCTCTTCCTTGAGAGCCGCACCACAATTGTAATATAAAATCTTTACGCTCTTTTAATTATTTTTGTCTTTTTATTTGTGTATGCGGTAGTTGAAAAAACATTTTTGCGAGTTACGTCGAAGCAGATCAATCGTATCACGTAGCGATAGTGGAAAAAAAAAAAGAAATAGACACTGTTTTTTCACGCGCGCGCTCGCGCTGCCAGCTCGTCCGAATAAACAACGAAGCAGCTAATAAAAAAGTGGACGGTATAGCGTAAGAAAGCCGATCACCGGGAGAGGAATTGCAGTTGCGAGAGGGGTACAAAGAAGGGAGTGGGAAGGCGGGAAGAGCAGGTCGATGTGAACAGCGAAGGGGGATGCAGTCTATAGCCGGAAGGTTGCTGAACTTTCCAAGTGTCAGCCTGAAGCTTTATGCGTCTGCCTCGTCCGTTTTCTCGGAGTTTGCTTTTCTCATGCACGTATAATACGTGTGTGTGTATGCACAAAACGAAAAGCCGCCATCCCGCTTTAGCTCGGCCGGCCACGTGTACGGCGGTGGTCAAGAAAAGACAAAGGACGAAACGTCCGTTTCCGGTAACGGATCGCCCGGATACAACGGAAATTGGTTGTTCCTATCTGGTAGGGCAAAAGGGAAAGGAGGGGCGGAAATACGTGTTAATTCACAGGGGAGAAATAACGGACAGAAATGTCTCCTGGGGAGAACCCATCACGAAATATGTCTTCAGACTCTCGAGTACTCGGAGGCATTTCTTTCTGAGAGTTTCCCCTCTTCCCATTTTCTCTCAGTGTCCTCGCTGAAATTCGTCGCGGCGGAGTAGGATTTCCGTAACGGATGGCCTGGATGGAAGAGGGCGGGAATGATTTGTGGAGGTCTGAAGAAAGTTTTGACTAATTCCACTTTGAGAATCCGACAGGGAACAGGTGTACAACGGCGATTTGTATGACTTTTGCAAATTTGTCGCTTCAAGCTGAGAATAGCGCATCGCCCATGTCGTACAGAGGGGTTTCGTGATGCAGCGGTGACGAGAAACGGGAGCGTTGCTCTGTAGCCGTCGTTATAACGAGCACGGTATAGAAATGAAAAATTTTCACGAGTTTGTTAAGGACCACGGCTGAGAAAGTTGCGCGACAACGCTCGCTGCGAGTGTCGCATCTCGCACAGAATTTGCAACCTTGAGTTCCGTGCACCTGTTTTCTCCTGAAATATTTGCGACTGCCAGAGAACATTTAACAGTAGAAGAAAAGAATTTTAAAAAACGTAAAAAATAAAGTTACTTTTTATGAAATACAATATGTTTAAACTCATTCATAACTTTTCCCGTCGTTTGTGTTTTATCGAGAAGAAAAATTTATAAAAAAAGATTTGCACTTTTCTTTAAATACTTTTGTATTCTAAATTATATATGTTTTTAATTAAGTACAATATATGTATATGTTATGATTATATATATATGTATGTATATGTTAACTAATTAATTTGTGCAAACTATAATGCCATATAGATATAACGATACGTAGCGCAACGCGCTTACCCTATTTCATCTTACTTAATTTTATTACTTCTTCAAAAAATTTTTGGCATTTAATAATATATATTTTATTCAAATATTGTATGTTATTTATGATATTTTAATTTTGATACAGAGGAAATAAAACATAATAAAGTTTTTGAAACTTTATTCTATAAAATTATAGCTATACAAAAGATAATGTTTGATATATCATACATTTATCATCTCTTAAGATGTCATGCTAATTGAATAATTTGAAAAAGGACTCAAAAGATTTTTAAAAGTAAAGTAAGCACATACGGACGTATAATGGAAAGAAATAAAAATTTTTAGCTTTCCTTGCGTTCCTGAGGAAAGCTATTTCTTTCTCTGAATCCACTTCTTTCACGCTTATCCAGCCCGGTACTACTTCAAAAACAACCTCCATAATACGTTTCATTTCTCGCAGATTAAAAAATTATAAAATAAAGTAAATGTGTTTTAAAATACACATTCTCTTTCTATAATCTTGATTTCTTGCCTTGTGCTTTTTACCAGTCTTTACAATTATTATACATAATAGTAAAAAAGAGGGGTGGAGTCCCTTCTTCCACGCGTTTATTTCCCAATGTTTATAAAAGTAACGCGACAATTCGCGTTATCACTCACTTTCATTACCAACAGTCCAATGAGTGAACAACAAACTAAGCGTTTTTATTATTTGTTTGAAGCGTACATACATTTTACCGATCGATGTAAAGCAAATATTTTCTAGACTTTTTCCTATTAGAAAAACCTTAAACCACTCCCTAAAAACTTGTGCATATATATTTTTTTGTAGCTTGTTTTGTTGATTACTAAAAAAAACAGCGATTTTTGGTAGAGTAGTATTTTCAAACTAAATTTTTTTTAAATGTACTAAATCTAATTTTAGAGACAACCTTATTTCCATTAACTGATTGCAAGACGTCAAAAAACCTTACAGCTCACAGAAGGTTGAAGACGCAGTATTGGTGACTAAAACCCTAAACTTATAAAAAAACTTATTATAACTTTTGAAAACGTTGCACAAAATTGGGATATTTTCAGAATGCAACATTTTATACGTAGTTAGCTATTATAATAGATGAAATTGAGTACAGCAATTGTTCGTATTTTGCAGCGTCACACTTGACAGTTACATCATTATCGACTTATTATTTCAGGATTGTAAGTAGAATGTACGCTTGCGGACTTGCGCGATTACCAATTGAAAATGTGTCGATATATAGGTATGTTTCGGAATACGGAAATTATCTCATATCATGCGATATAATAGTTTTCTTCTTTTTCCCGTTCTCTTATCTTTCCATCCCTCGTTTTTTTATTTTGTATTTTTATTGCAACAACAACTCGAGCTATCGTTCTGCCAGATGAATTCCATTATTTCTATTACACTGCGCGCGGCGGCGCGGAATCGAATTAAGCAAACATACCGAACGGAGGAAAACGCGTATTGAGAGAGGAGTTGTCGCGAAAACGGTGGTGAGAGCAAGGGTGGTTTTCAACGGTTTAGGTTCTGATAAAACGCGATAACGGCACACGGTATATCTCTGGTATATAACGACGGGGAACGATAACGCCTCACCGCTTTTACCAACACCGACGACTCGCTTTTGAGTTCTCGTTTCAGTCGATGTACCCCTCTTCCTCGCCACTGTTCCGCTCTTTTCGACGTTTACGTGAGTGTCAATCCGCCCACTGTACCTATCTCTGGCGACCAAATCTCTAGGGAACGATCCGGGTACGGAATAATTGAATGACCGCGTTTGCCTATGAATTAGTAGCCATGGATTTATTGACTTCGCTTATTTCGGCGATATCACACTCGAGAGAATTTTCTAATTACTCCCTACTCGTTATTATCAAATGGATTTTTTACGGCAAAGAAGCTACATAAAAGTGTAGCGAGCTATTTATTATTCTTTCAAGTTACAATAACCACGCGTCTTAGTTTTGTAGAATACATTATACAATTTGATAGGATATTTTACAGTAAATATTCTACTTAAGCATACGCTCTTAATGTAAATCGCCATCTAGACTCTAAAGGTATATAACATTTTTCAAAAATTCACGCCTTCCCGCTCTTTCAAGCCATTTGTCGACGTATTGACAAATTCATCTACTGTTACACCTTACAATAGTCGCTTATAGATATCGCTATCGGCAGAATCATGAGTGTCTGGCGACACCGTCTGTTTCCACTACTGGAAATCAGAGACGTCCATTCCTTTGTGTGTTCCGGACTGTGTCGGAATCGATCAGTTTTCGTGACTTTTTCTATGTTACTGCCAAAGTGTTCGTAACTACTCTTGTCTCGTTGCAAACGAACGACAATACCGAATATAAAAATTTTATTTCTTTCTTCGAAACAGAGTGGAGAAATAACAAGAAGAATAGAAGCAAGAAATGTGGTGGATTTACCCATTTCGGCGACACACCAAGAATCGTAAATTAGATATCAGGCAATTTAAAGTTCTCCAGAACTACGAGCAAATGCGAAAAATTCACGTTATTATTCTATATATAAAAGTATTAAAATAATTAAAATAATAGACTAGATAAATAAATAATAGAGAAAACAAGTATTTTAAAAATATTTTAACTATACATATATATGTCAGACACATGCGACAAGTCATATCAAGAAAAACGATACAATATTTGAGTTTTTGCGTTTCGCTTAAGGTGCCCTTTCCACGCCGCGTCACATTTCTGACATATGATTTACTTCCAATTTTGTGCGTCTTTCCAGTGGTTCTCGTATCTCTTTCGTCGACCGTCGCCTGATTACAGAAGTTATAGCTCAAAATGTGAGTCTTGTATCACATATAGATAAATACATGTATCGTACGACAGTCAGCACAAAAGCTTGCCGTGAGAGAGAAAAGAGAACGAAAGGATGGGTATTACAAGGAAATGACGTACTGCCTCGAGCTCCGCTGAAACCATTCGTGAAAACCGACCAATGGTTTCGCGTGAAGAACTGTAGAAATTGCTACCGACTTCCTATCGCTTTGAAAGGAAATCGTAATTTCGTAACAAGTTGCTCTAAAACCCTCTTACCGTTCTTCGATCTGTTTTTGCTTGTGCATATCGTCTTTGTTTTCTTATCTAATTTTTGGAATACGTGTTATCAGATTATTATAAAATGTTTATATTAACAATCCAAGTGGCTTTTGAAAAAACAAAATTTATTAAAAAATTATTTTATGTTACTTTACATGCTTCTAAGGATGAAAATTTACTTCATTTTTTTTTAATTAAATGTAGAAGCTTAAAGGTATAAATAAAAATATCAGAAATACTTTTTGTATTATATTAATGCCACTGGTCTTATGAGACAAGTGAATTTTATTACGAGTTTCGATTTTTTATCACGGTTATCGATTGATTCAAACTTCAGATGATATGATTATTTACATATATTATGTCCGCGAGTATTTCGCCAATTCAAATGTATATAGCGTATTTCACCGCACTCTCATAATTGATTAGAACATTAATTGTTACTTCCGCATATATTAGCTCATCAGCGCAATGTGACATTCGCGCGGATTGCCGAAAATCTGTCACGTACTTGCTAAGTCGACTAATGATTCGACTAATGATTCATCAACCGTGCCTGTTACGAAACAGTTTGCCTAATGAGTGACGCCATCTTCTTGCCTCACCATGCTCCGCATCGGTGCGTATTGTTGCGGCTGATGGGACAACCAAAGTTTCTAGCTCATTAATTATCACCGTGCTTGCGTATCACGGTATCATCGCGCCAGAATGGACGAAGCTGTTGGTAATTAGTATTACCTCAATTAATGACGCTGGCAACGGCGACCATGACTGGTGTCTGGTTTGCAGAGTTTACGGTCATCGAACCTTCGAGTCTTTATTTCAGAGGAAAATCTGAATTTTTCATGAGTTTTTTATCTAAAATGCGTTTGAAATTTATAACTATCATTTTTGGACTACTTTTCGATGACTCTTGACTGTATGTTCTTGATGCTCCATAATTTTATGAATATAATTTTAGTTCTTCTCAATAACTGTAAATTTATAAAATTTGTCAATATTTTACCGTTTAAAAAATGTATCTTGATATCTCAATTACTTCACATGATTCTACATATTAGCTCATTGTGAATGAGGAAAGGTATGTCCATCATAACGGGCACTAAGTGCGAAAGGGTTAATCTGTAGGCTAATTTAGGCAACTGCCGTGATAACCTCGCGCAATTAATCGTCCGTGATTCTCGACATTGATACGCGAGCGGCCGCCCGGCGCGGTGTCGCGACGTGATAACGTAATCGTCTGAGAAATAAAGCCTCTCAAGGAATAAAGGCGACTATTTAGCGCGACTTGTCGCAGGGAAATAAGGTCTCGGTTTTTTTTATCGCGCTTAACACGCGCCACCTTAATGAGGGGGGCGTGCCGATGAAATACGGGCATTTTGCGGAAGAACTCGCTTGTTCGCGGCGTGTGCGTGGACGTTTATAGACTGGCGAGACTAATAGCGACGGGCCATATTAGCGTTAACGGTCGAACGTTGGAATTATTTAATATAGGATAATTGTTAATTGATATACGCGCAGTGCGTGAAATGTATCGCCCATCGCGCTGTTGGTCCGCTGATAATTTAGTAAATATACATACATATCTATCGAGCAACTGAAATGCAAACTGATGAAATATAGATTGTAACGAGAATCGATCTTGTAAATATCCTCCCGAGACGTTACGTGCATGATAAATTATAGTATCAATGATTTTTTGATTATCCGACATCGCTTTACCACTGTCGTTAATGTAAGCATTACACAGCAGTATTGGATTCTTTAATAACTGAAAATACCATCGTTTATTGCGAACACTGCATAAAAAAGCAAGAGTCTGCAAGTCTCAAGCACCAAAAGAGGATGGAAAAGAAGAGAGAGAACAAAATAAAGCAGACTAGAAATTCGAGAGACAGAGTACCAACCTGATCTTTTTCAGAAAGAAAATGTTGAATGTGTGTAATCTATATAATTTGAGGGTCCATATATTTTTATTATTGCACATCTATATACAATTTTTATATTATTGAACCGAAAATTTCAAATTTAATAATATATATAAGTCTTAACATTAACCATTCAATTTTATGGATCAAGAACATAATAGATATTTTACGTAGCGTATCTTCTTTGCAGTAGAAAATGAGACAATCTCGGATCTAGTTGCAATTCAGATGAGCAATGCACGTCTGCGCGGCATTGTCGATGTAGATCGCGTATTTATCCCGTGCGATAACGAGGGTAGAGTTCAAGAAAGCACACCTCGGTCATTATAAGTTCGTGGAAGACGGCGAGATTGTGAGACAAAAAAAGAGAGAGAGGAGAGAGAAAGAGAAAGAAAAAGATAGAGAGAGAGAAAGTCCAGGTCTGAATAATATAATTCCACAGATATTCTTCTTCCCGCCCATTCTTCTGCTTTCAATAGTCAAGGATCGCAACTGCGCTCCTCGCATCCTGACCCATTACTTACTTTTCTTCTTGTTTCACCCACGTCCTATCTTTCTTCCCCTTACATCGGAAACTGCGAGTCGCCGACCATCCCGGATAACGTCCTGATGCAGATGCAGCTGCATCGCGTCCGGTCGTGCCCAACTCGATAACGGCGTGCTACTTTCTCGCGACTGCGGCCTTTGCCGAGCTCAGCGTGCAATAAATATGATAGCAACGAATCAAAAAATCGGGGACGAGTAACTGTTCCCCGGGTTTGTGAGCTTCTACGTTCATCGCGAATTGTCGGGCAGCAAGTTTGCAAAGTACCTAATTAGTGTTATTATTCACAAACGTATAGGCTTCAACTTGGTAAGTCGTATAATACGTGAAAAAAGTTGCTTGTACAAAAAAACATATAGGATCTTTTTTGTAAAAAATTGACTCTCGAGTTTGTTAACGATAAGCATTAATAACTTTTAATTGTGAAGAATCGCGAGTACTTTTGGATCGCGTAAAATTATTTTTAATTTTATTTGCGTATCCTTAAATATACAAATTTTGTGTTCGATATACAACGTGATACTGAAGATAATATCATAACTTATTTATTACATGATTTGAAATACAGTCGACACTCTTTTTTCGCGGGGGTTACGTACCTGACAACTGCCGCGAATTAGTCCAGTCGGCACGTCATTAAAAATGACAAAATAATCAACTAATTACGACAAAGTTGGAACAAATTTTAATCGCTTTGTTTGGGTGTCAGTAATGACGTACTATAGTTATCCCCCACCCCCGCGGCGTGCTTCAGCCGCCATCTTGAAAGAAAGAGATAAAAAATCGGTTTAAAAATATCTCAGTTTCCATTACACTTAGGCTAAAAATAGTCGTATACAATTTTGTAGGAAATTAAATTCTTTACAAAAAAGGTCCTATGCTTTTTTTTCGTACAAGCAATCGTTTTTCACACGTGTTATATGACTTACCAAGTTGAAGCCTTTATCTCTCTAAAGTATCGTAGAATCAGTGGATTTCACCGAAATACACTGATTTCGGTGAAATCCACTGATTCTACGTATTGTTAGTACGTTTATGAATAATAACACTATCCAACACCATTTTGCAACATGAGTGTGAATAGTCATTTCCGATGTATTTTTGCCTTCTGAACACGAATTTGTTGTTCAAATTTGGCTATTACTTCACAATTATGAGAAAAACGTCGACGTTTTTGGCCTTTTTGACGCCATTTTTCTCAACATTGTGAAGTGATTGTCAAATTTGGACAACGGATTCGTGTTCAGAAGGCAAAAATACATCGGAAATAACTATTCACACTCATGTTGCAAAATGGTGTTGGATAGTGTTATTATTCATAAACATATAGGCTTCAACTTGGTAAGTCGTATAATACGTGAAAACAGTTGCTTGTACGAAAAAAAATATACGATCTTCTTTGTAAAAAATTTAATTTCCTACAAAATTGTATAGGACTATTTTTAGCCTAAGTGTAATGGAAACTGAGATATTCGCGAAAAACCGATTTTTCACCCCTTTCTTTCAAGATGGCGACTGAAGCACGCC
The DNA here is from genome assembly GCA_035220615.1 of Leptothorax acervorum. NCBI lineage: Eukaryota > Metazoa > Arthropoda > Insecta > Hymenoptera > Formicidae > Leptothorax > Leptothorax acervorum. The sequence goes on from JASTWQ010000877.1 coordinate 26,518, forward strand.
GCGGTGGTGGGGGATAACTATAGTACGTCATTACTGACACCCAAACAAAGCGATTAAAATTTGTTCCAGCTTTGTCGTAATTAGTTGAATTTTAAATGTACTTGCCGACTGGACTAAATACGGAATCCGCGAATATGGAGTACTTAGTTAAATGTATGATAGTATATGGGATACGTTCCAAGAAAAATCAAGTTAAACAAAAAAATCTAAGACAAAATTAATATTTTTATTTAAATTAATAAATGTGCAATGTATATAATGAGTTTATGTATTAAATATATACCTAATTTTAACTAATTTTAGTTGTTAACTGACTTGAAAAATGTAGTTATTTTGGTCTGCTGTACATATTGCAGCTTTTTAAATTGATAATTCGTATAATCATTCATTGCCTCTTCTATTTTTCTTTAATTTTACATTATTAAGCAAATATTAACTTGCTTAATAATGTAAAATACAAATTAATTTACCCAATGCAACCAAGAAACCAGAGCACGAGAAAATAAAGAAAAATAAATTGATGCGTCAATATGCAAAATAAAAGCTTAACGTTACAATAAATAACTGAATCCAACGGACGTCAAAGATTAAATAAGTTTGAAAAAATGACAGTAAATGTAAAAAATGTGTGCTAAGTTAATAAAAGAAATAAATATGGTAAATAAAAAATTTTTTACAGTAGAGACATAGGTATGATGTAGAAACTCTTACCTAATATTGGACTGTACATTCAAATTGTTTTTCTGAAGTTTATTGTATAACATTTCGGAGATAAGTTTTTTGCGATGATGTATATCCGCGAATACTGAAATATCTATCCGCGAATAAAGAAATGTGGTCACAAATATGTTGACCGCGAATAGCGAATTCGCGAATAAGGAGTGTCGACTGTACTATACTTTGCTGCTTCAAACTTCAATTATTTAAGTATTGCAAGCTGCTTTTCAATTAAAATTCACCTGAAATGCATATAAATGCTATCAATTTGCATCGAGAAATAGAACTGGCAGGAACTTTCGACCGTCAGTTGCATCGGAAGATGTTATATATCTTGTGAAAACGTCAAGAGAGCTCCTACAAACCTATAAAGTTCGACTTCCTATTCCGCCGACGGCCACGTACCACCGAATCTTCCAGCACGAACGTCAGTGGATTTTCGATCCGGTTCGTTTCGCTTCGTGCCTTGCCTAAAATCCTCGTAATAGGAATGATCCATCGAAATCCGTCAAGTTTCTCCATTTTTCTTTGAAAAGACCCAATTTCGCTTTCATTCTTGTTTGCATTTTTTTAAGTGCAAGATATATTGCACTATAAAATTTCCATATTTGCTGTACCTACTCTTATCTTTAAATTAAAATGTCATATCTTAATTAATCTGATATGAAAAATTTTCTTTTTAATTTAAAAAAACATTTAAAAAAAAAAATAAAATAATTGGAAGAAAACTTCCTTAACTTTTTTAAATATGTAGAATAATTTAAACAATTTATTTAAACAAATAGAATAATTTAAATATCTAATCCTTTTTTTCTCAAAAAAGAAATTCTGGCTAAGATTTTTATTACATAGTATATATATATAAAAAAGATAAAAAATATTTCTACATATTTCTTAATAAATTTTATAATATACACTTTTCCTCTCTTTTTCACACTATATATCTAACCGCGTTTTTTAAGATAAAATCGATATTGAGAAAGATTTGAACATTTTATAAGTGTATAAGAAGGTAACATGTGTTGTGGTGTGGATTTTCCCCTTCAATTGCAATCGACTTATCGAGTGAGATGGGATCAAGCCGAAAACAACATCTGTGGAGTGTCGGCTTCAGATAGACGCTGGAGCCAGCTAACACCGTATTTGGACCCGAACCGGGATCAAGCCTTCGTCCGGTCCGCTGATCGTAAAATCTCGAGGGAGTGTCGTGAAACTTAAAGCCGCGCACACCTGTCCACTCGAAGCATTTATGCTCGCAAGTTTCGCAGGGTAAGCGCCTGGAACGCAATTAAATGTTTAATCCGTAGGAATTCAGACGACGGCAATATACAAATGATACCTTCACGGTATCTCTTTTTCGCGCTTAATACCTTTTTCCATTTCATTTATTCGATACTATCGACGTTTCGAACACTTTAGACCTTACTTTTGCTAAAGTTGGCTGATTGTGAGTCGAAATATTGACATTTGTCACGTGAGCTTATCTATGTACGAGTACATTTCTACATAATACGTTTAAATAATTTCGAAGTTTAAGATAAATTTTATTAAACATTAAACGAAAAGGTACTTCTAATCTGTATTTCTTTCTGAAGTTGCTTTTATAACCAAATCAAATTAGAATAATCGCCATAACGGTCCAAGCTTGGATCTTAATAGCCTAATATTATTTTATTATGTGATACACATATTATCCCCTCCTTCCCTTTAGTCAAATTTTGCTATTCCAACAGGGGCTGTGTTTTTAAGTCTGACAAATCTAGTCGGCGCACAGTTTTCAAGAGTTGGAGATAAAAATTTGACTAAAAGGAAAGAGGGGATAATATGTGTATCACATAATAAAATAATATTAGGCTATTAAGATCCAAGCTTGGACCGTTATGGCGATTATTCTAATTTAATTTGGTTTGATATGTACGGTCGAATAACTTTAGACTTTAATATTGTTTACTTTTATAATTTTCGAAATGGTTACTTACAAGATTACTGCATTTATAATGTGAGACTTTGAAATTGTTACATATCTTTTTCTTTTCATTTAACTATTAATAGATGGTAGAACACGGACAAATCTATATTCCTACGGCACGTATTCCGTTCGCAATTACGTGCAAGTACTTTCGGTTGACTGAAATGAGGCTGTCTGGATGCTGCAAGATGCTGCGGTGGATGATGAGCGAGTAGAGAAGGCTTGTTACAGTCGAAAATTTTTATTATTAGCAAAGACAAAAAATCTAAAACGTTTGTTGTTTTTTTGTTTAGCAAACCCTAATTGAAAACAGCAATAATTTCTTAGAAGAAGAAGTAGAAATAAGATGCAAAAACGATTTAAATTAAATTTAAATTGTGCAGCACTTTGAACAAAGCTTTAAACTGTTATCATAAAATCGTAATGTCAATATTAAAGAATATTGTAATGTTAATATTTAAAAAACATTTATTTTGTTATTTTTCTAAGATATTCAATTCCGCTTTCTTTTAACAATATTTTGAAATATCTTTGTCGTTCTATTTCTATAAAATATATTTTTCCATTTCATTAAAATATTGAAATTTTCAAAAGACGATATTTCATATACAACATATTCTGAATTTGCGTATATTGTAATACCGTAAAATAAATAACTTTAAAGCGTGTGAATGTCTATTTGTTTAAATAAATATTTTCACCGGAAACTCTTGTTGCCGTCTTACTCCAAACGATCACGAATTAAGACTGCTGACGCAGCTGGTAAGAAACCACGTTTACGGAAAATCGAGAACTTCCGCAAACTTTAGAAGTAGAACACGAATAGTGGTGGCAAGGATCAAATGGGCCGTGTCTGTTTTATCGAATTGACGAGACGACTCCGACTGATCTGCTAATTCGAGTTAATTATTGCTTTGAGACGATATACAGGGTGTTTTATTTTAATTAATACAGTCAATTTTCTTTGAAACTGTCGATGATACAAAAAACTGTTTCAGATAAAAGTTGAACGGTTTCAAGAGGGACATACAATGGTGATCTTGGTCTGACCTTGTGACGTTTACGTGAGGTCAGGTGAAGATTAACTTAGTTTTTTTAAATGGAAACCCGTATTTTTTATTACATATTCTTGTAGCTGATGTCGAGACGTTTTCAAAACACTATAATAAAGTGTTCTTTCATTAAGTACATTTTGAGTTATGAGACTTGAAAGTTACAATACCGCCGGCAATAGCGTTACCAAAAGTGTACCTCGTCGAGGTTGCAAATTTTGGAGCAACGTTTTTATCGATTAATACGATGAAATAATGACATTACCGATGCAAATACTATCTGATCCGAATAGAATTGTCTCACATCAAATATGATCTGGTCGTTCCGAAGAAGAGTTGTGACACGTGCTTACAAGTTCAATTGTCCAGAATAGTCTCTTACAGTTAGAGAATAGAGGGACGATGACGGATACACCTTGGGTGATGCTAATGCCGGCGGTACTATAAACTTCAAGCCTTAATAACTCGAAAAGTACTTAATAAAAGAACACTTTATTATAGTGTTTTGATAACGTCTCGACATCAGCTTACAAAAATATGTAATTAAAAATACGGGTTTCTATTAAAAAAAACAAGGTTGATCTTCACCTGACCTCACGTAAACGTCACAAGGTCAAACCAAGGTCACCATTGTATATCCCCCTTGAAACCGTTCAACTTTTATCTGAAACATTTTTTTGTATCATCGATAGTTTCAAAGAAAATGGACTGTATTAATTAAAATAATACACCCTGTATATAAGATTTATTAATGTATTTAATGTATAAACTGTCACATGTATGTAGATTGTTTGTATTATTATCACAGTTTAACAAAAAATGACTTTTTTTCGAACACCAAAACGAGACTAGTCATTTTCTGTAGTTTTTTGGACATTAAATACAACCCCGTTTACTAAATTGCTTTATCACGTCACAATTTTGAGAAATTTGCAGTTAAAGTTGCAAAAAAGGGCTTTTTTCACGTACTCAGTCATGTTATAACTATGATATGTGACGTGCTGGAGAAGTTTATTGTAATCAAAATTAAGTATGTTGTTAGGACTTTCAGCCCTTAAAAGGAATTCTTTGTGTCGGCTATGGTTAATAAGATATTCATTGTTAAATGTGGGATCTATTGCAAAAAAGCTGTAAATTACATTGATCTATATTTCTATATACAAAATTATTTGCTATAATTTAAATATGATTTAATTTTTATTTTTTATTTAGAATTTGTCAATTTTGGATTCAACATTGGATTCGCATTCAGCGACTTGAAAAACCCTTAAGTTTAAAAAAACATAATTGAAAGCTACTTGGCAAATCGTCAATGATCTAATTCACAGCTTTTCCGCAATAGACCCCATATTTAACTATGAATATCTTATTAACCATAGCCGACACACAAAAAAATTACTTTGAGGGATAACAGTCCTAACAACATACTTAATTTTGATTGCAATACAACTTCTCCAGCATATCACATATCGTAGTTATAATATGACAAAGCACGTAAAAGTAGTCCTTTTTTGCAACTTTAACCGAAAATTTTTCAAAATTGTGACGTGATAGAGCAATTTGGTAAACGGGTTCGTATTCAATGTCCCAAAAACTACAGGAAATGACTAATAGTCTCGTTCAGGTTTTTTTTTGTTAAACAGTATTATGTAACATTTAATATACAGGGTGTTCCAACAAAAATGTCTACCCCCTATATTTCGGAAACGGCTCAAAATTATGATTCGCAAAATACGTGTTTAATCATTTCGAGAGGGGTACATCGTTTGAAAGGGCATAAAATAAGAAAAATTTTTACGCAAACCAGAGGTCGATAAGTTAAGTTGTTCGGAAGTTATTTAGGGTCAAAAATTGGCTTTTTCGAAATTTGACCCTAAATAACTCCCGAACGGCTCACCTATCGACCTCTGGTTTGCGCCAAAATTTTTCTTACTTTATGCCCTTTCAAACGATGTACCCTCTCGAAATGATTAAACACCCAGATAGCAAAATCTGACTGGAGCACGTTTTGAAATTTATGTGCTACATATTATAGCGACAGAATGCTATCAATATTTTAGCAGGTTATGCCGTTTCAGTTAATGCCGTCAGAAACGCAGCAAAAATCAAGCACTACGTGCGTCACGATGTAATGGCAGAAATACGGCAAAAATTGAGCCGAGATTACCAGCATAAATAGAGGAAATTTCAAACATCGTATGCTGGCACGATGTGTCCAGCAGAATGCACACTGCGATTGCACATAACTTGCTCTCACAGTGTAACAACAGATTGTTAGCAGAAATCAAACTTGTCAGCAAGTACGCTATGATGGCAGAAACGCAGCGGAAATTCAGCATGCTCTGTCGTCGTATTGAATTAAATTGGATAAAGATTTTCGAACTAATTCAATGCCGATAGATGGCATCCAATATGATCTGTTTCTCGTATTTAAAATTTGACAAACAATGCTATAAAAACGGTGTCAAGAGACACGACAGCGTCTTGCGCCAAGCAGCGCCTAAGTTTAAGATAAATCATGGTACGACACAACTTTTGTATCAGTTGTATCGTAGAGTCCACTCTCATATAATAGAGTGGCACACTTGAAAAATAACATTTTGAAAATAATAATTCTCAATATGTATGTATAATAAAAATTTCTGATAAATTAACATAAATTTTCTCATATTACGAGTATATATATATATATATATATATATTGGGGAAACATATGTCATTCTTATTTTGTCTGAGTTTTTCTGAAAAACATTCCAATTCGTATAAAAATTCTGAGAAAATATGAAAATTTTTATAGAAATTCTGATTAAAATATACATATATATATTAAAAATAATTCTAAAAAATATTTTTCCATCAGGAAAATCCTGATTCATTTCTGCCGTGTTTCTGCTGCCACATCGTGACAACACATTATGCTCAATTTCTGCTATACATCTGCTGTCGATAACTAATATTGCTGGCTCTGTTTGTTACTGCTAGCAGTATGCCAGCAGATTCAAACACGAATTTGCAGCAGATTCCGCTCCGCTGCGTCCTCATTAAGCTTTGATTCTACCAGCACAATGTGCCAGCACAATGTGATGGCAGAAATGCAGCAGAAACGAAGCACGGTATGCCGTCACGATATGACGGTAGAAATGCAGCTAATAACAAACAGAGCCAGCAATATTAGTTATCGACAGCAGATGTATAGCAGAAATAGAGCATGATGTGTTGTCACGATGTGGCAGCAGAAACACAGCAGAAATGAATCAGGATTTTCTTGATGGAAAAATATCTTTTAGAATTATTTTTAATATATATATGTATATTTTAATCAGAATTTTTATAAAAATTTTTAAATTTTCTTAGAATTTTTATACGAATTGGAATGTTTCTCAGAAAAACTCAGACAAAATAAGAATGACATATGTTTCCCCAATATATGTATATGTCGCAGGCTTATTGCAAAATCAGCCCTTTTGCAAAAAGACTAGCCTCTTTGCGAAAGGCCGGCATTTTGCGAAGCACTGATCCCAATAAGACTGAACGCACTTTAGGCTTTTTGGCACATATGGGCTGGTGCTAGGCTAGGCACTTTGCAAAAAGTCTAAAATACGTTAGTCTTATTAAAAAACGATCAAATGCTCTCGCAAAATGCCGGCATTTCGCAAAAAGGCTAGCCTTTTTGCAAAAAGAGTGATTTTGCAATAAGCCTACGACATATATATACTCGTAATATGAGAAAATTTATGTTAATTTATCAGAAATTTTTATTATACATACATATTGAGAATTATTATTTTCAAAATGTTATTTTTCAAGTGTGCCACTCTATTATATGAGAGTGGACTCTACGATACAACTGATACAAAAGTTGTGTCGTACCATGATTTATCTTAAACTTAGGCGCTGCTTGGCGCAAGACGCTGTCGTGTCTCTTGACACCGTTTTTATAGCATTGTTTGTCAAATTTTAAATACAAAAAACAGATCATATTGGATGCCATCTATCGGCATTGAATTAGTTCGAAAATCATCATCCAATTTAATTCAATACGACGACAGAGCATGCTGAATTTCCGCTGCGTTTCTGCCATCATAGCGTACTTGCTGACAAGTTTGATTTCTGCTGACAATCTGTTGTTACACTGTGAGAGCAAGTTATGTGCAATCGCAGTGTGCATTCTGCTGAACACATCGTGCCAGCATACGATGTTTGAAATTTCCTCTATTTATGCTGGTAATCTCGGCTCAATTTTTGCCGTATTTCTGCCATTACATCGTGACGCACGTAGTGCTTGATTTTTGCTGCGTTTCTGACGGCATTAACTGAAACGGCATAACCTGCTAAAATATTGATAGCATTCTGTCGCTATAATATGTAGCACATAAATTTTAAAACGTGCTCCAGTCAGATTTTGCTTTCTGGGTATTTCGCGATTTTTTATAATTTTGAGCCGTTTCCGAAATATAAGGGGTGGACACTTTTCATTGGAACACCCTGTATGTAATATGTAATGTATGCAATATTTAATTGAGGACGAAATATATCGTTATTTAATTTTCGTAGTTTGATTTCGTATAAGTGTCGCAAATAGTTATAAATATGAATCACATGGCGTGAAAGCCCACTAGGAAACTATATCGGAAAGCGCGATTTTCTGAACCAACAACAAGAGTCATCTTAACGAGGGTTGCTGTTACATAGTCGAAACGCGTAAGGGGGCGCCAAACGGCTTCGCTGTGCTTATTCAGCATTTCGTCGACTATCCTGCGAGCTTTTAAAGACGACGTCACAATGGCGCGGAACGGAGTGGCTATTATGCACGGTCCACGAGCCCAAAGTCATAGCCCTGCGCGATAGCTGGTAATGATTGTGGATGGAAGGAGGAAACACGGTTATTTCCCTCCGGTCCCAGAGGGGGTGGCGAAAAGAGAGTCTGCTGGATAGTTGTTAACCCTCCCTTCTCCTTACTCCCTCGGGACAATCGTCCGTAGCTCGACCGGGAATAAGTCACCAGTGGTGCTTTTACACAAACGAATTGCGAAAGCGCGGCTGTCGAGCATGTATTTACTCTGTGTTTTAAGCCCTTCGGCTCGCGCATTATAATTTCAAGCATGTAAAGCAACGGTAATTGCTGTTGATTTACGAATGAGTTAAATAAGCGAGCATCCACGCGGCTGCCAGATGTATTGCCGCGGGTACATGAAACGAAGTTCATGTGTCGAATTTCATTGAGTCGATGTCACATCAATTAAATGCGACCTACTCACATGTCACTCGTGTCATGTGAGTAGGTCGCAGCTACGCGTGAAATCGGCAGAGATGGACAATTAATTGTCGTATGTGTTCGATTTGACAATCGATCAATTAATGTCTGTTGCTGCGAGATGATCCAACGAATTCATATAATAGGGTTTACAGAGATTATAAAATACATATAGGTATGTATATTTATATATTTACATATCTATAGTAGCAACTCCATATAACACGGGGAATATACATTCCGTGTTATAATATATGAATCCATGTTATTTGATGTTGGTGCTAATAAGTTCTTAGAAGAGAAGAGAATAAAATATTGAGAAATTTTTGAATTTTGGATAAATATAAGAATGACATACAGAATCCATGATAATGATTGATGAACTAAATCAATAATATCGAAGTAGAGGATATTCTAATACGGTAAAGAATAATATAATAGAATAATACTTAATTACACTACACTTTAGATTTAGAACAAACACGATAGAAAATGAAAACATTGTATGTTACAATATAGGTATTTTATACCAACTGATTAGCGTATATCTATTGCCGATCTATTGCCGATGTTTGTTTATGTATAGAGACATGGTGTTTTTGCTTATTTTCGTTTGCGATTCCCACGTACTACCTTGCATAGGGATCTTGCTAATCTTATCGGTATATCCATTGTTTTTAGAATATCGTAGGTTTATCAATTTAGAAAGACAAAGATTTAATAAAGATCTGTATTTAGCACTAATGTTAACAATGGTATGTTTTCCGAAAATTTTTGTTAATAACTTTTTAATAAACAATAAGTGCAAAACCTTTTGAGAGCTAGTCAGGTAATCATGAACTTGATAACATATGCTGACTAAATCGTGTCGCCAAAGTTATCGTAATCTTGCCGATTTCTGACAGAAGACTGTAAATTATTTCGCACGAGAATGAGTCGAGCAATATTTTTGGACGGAAAGTAACAAGTGAGAGAGGATGGCGAACGTAGAGAAAACCACGAATAATTTTACAGTCAACGAGTAAAAAGAAATATTGAGAGAGATATATAGGTCTATCAACAGCAAGTATAAAAGTCAAACTGATAGCAAGAATTATGAACACAGAGATCCGACAGGCGAATGAATGGTGAAAGAAGAGAAAGACGAATGAAAAATTTTGAGAATATGAGCGTGCAAAACAACGCGCGAAAAACGATGATCCAGAACATCTTCGACAGGAGATAGAACTTTGCGAAGAGAAAAAGAAGTGATGGAGCGAAAGTTTTTGGTGGCACCATGAGAGATTGAGTTATTGAGACGGTCGTAAAACTCAAATAACGATAGGCGCAAGTCGGCAAGCAATTAGAAGTCCAGCAGTCTTCCACGAACCGGTTGCATTGAGTGTATGTACACTGCAAATCCAAGTGTGTTATTTTAACATGTATAAACGTCTAAAAATGACACATTTGACTGAAGTTCTTTTTACATGTTTCTTTATATGTCAAATTAACACGGTTGTGTGTTAAATTAACACGATTAATCGTATTAAAATAAAAGTTAACACATTTAATATCGTGTTAAATGACGTAATTTAAAGCCAGAAATGTGTAAGAACAGCTTCAGCTAAATAACACACATGGATTTGCAGTGTAAACGCGATTATGGGCCTGTTGAGATATTTTGTGAGTGGCAGTAATATGTTCGAGGCATGGGAGAGACGTGTCAAGTTTCTTCAAGATGCATATGGATTGACGAATGATTTAATAAGAATTATGATTAGGTCACGTCTGAAGGGCAAAGCGCAAGAATGGTTCCACTTGAATCCAAATTATACAAAAATAACCGTCGATAAACTTTTGATCAAGTTAAAATATATGATCTTCCACGAACCGAGTAAGGTGCACGTGAGAAAGCAGTTCGAACAGCGTACGTAACCGGTGGTGAAGAGACCTTCAATGCCTGTATCAAATGGTGATAATGGGCAATCGAATCAAGATCGACGAAGGTGAAATAGGTCGAACAAATTGTCAGGTATTTAGGCGGGAAAAAGTGGTACTCCATTGCTAGAGTTAACACTCTTTAATAAACTCTTTATTAATAGCTAACAGTCGATATACACGGGACTCGTCTCCCGGTACCCATGTGGATCGTGCTCGTTCACGGCTCTACTAAATGTTTGCTGCGGGGACCACACGCACGGCCCTCGTTTCGCTTTCGCGTTCCGACTGTTATTCTATCATTCTATTGTCATACATCACACATATTATTGAGGGGATTCCAGATCCACTGCCGGAAGGTTCAAGTTCAACGTTTTAGAACTAAAAAAGCGTTACTGGAAGTGTTTGTGTGTGAGAGAAAGAGAGAGAGAGAGAGTGTGTGTGTGTGTGTGTGTGTGTGTGTGTGAGTGAGTGAGTGAGTGAGTCGCTGCGTGGAAGGAGTCAGCAGGGTCCGCAATGGAACGCGAGAGAACAACGCAACGGGAGCAAGGAAGTAGCGAAAAGAAAAATCGAGTTGTAGCGAAAAGCGTAGAGCGATGCCATAATTGAGGAGCACAGAGACATTATGCGGTAGATTGCTTTTTCAAAGCGAAAGGTATAAAATGTTTTAATTGCAAAGAATTCCAGCACATTGTAGCAAAATGTCAAAAAAAGTATTGGTGAAGTAAGAAATATGTGCAATATTTCTAGACCGGATTGCTGTATATGCGTATATTATAAATGCAAAGATTAGCAATAAAAATTTAGTCGTTCTAATAGACAGTAATTTGTCGTTAATGCGCGAGGATCAGTATGTGAAATTAGGGTCGCCAAGCTTGACACACCGAGAAATCATGTTCTAAAAAAGTATAGGTCAATTTAATGCGAAATTCGAAATTGATGACAAATATTTTACGATATAAGCCTGTCAGTGGTGCCAAATGATTTGATGCTACACGATTTGCTCCTGGAACTGACCTTCTTGACAAAATAAAGTTATATGTTGAAGAAGGAGAAATCACAATTCGAAAATCGCGCACGGAAATCCAAGTCAAATAATCTTCCGGAAATATTTAAGATTTATTGTGCGAGCAAGAATAGCTATATTAATTAATCTCACGTGATTACCGAACATAGAAACATTATAAAAAATTTAATCAACAATTCTAATAAAGAGCGTGATGAGATAAAAGTTATAATGGCTACAATTCTTAAAGATAACGAACCGCTATGTCAGAGACTTACACTGAGAAAAAAACTGTTGATTTAATAGCATCTGTGTTATTGAAAAAATTTCATTGATTCAACTACAACGCTATTAATACTATTATATGGGAGTGTAATCCAAGAACTACATATTTGTTTCAAACAACGCAATGATATTGAAATGACATGCAATAGCAAATATTATTGAAATGAGTATATCTTTTGTTGGCACCCCGCAATGAAACATTTCGTTGGATCAACTTATCTTTTTCCATTTAATTACTTCTTTTCTCAGTTTAGGCGCTTTTCACCTACGGAGAAAGAAAAAGTAAACGCGTTTGTGAACGAGCGGCTAGGGGTTTATTATATCCAACCATTATTTTCGGAATACGCGGTGGTCCAGTGGTTTTAGTAAAAAAAGACAGCGAAAACAAGATTATGTATCGATTACAGGCCGTTAAATAAAAAGATAAAAGATCGATATCCGCTTCCACTAATTGATGATCAATTAGATATTTTTTAATGAACTACGGTAATTAGTACTATTAATTTGAAGAACGGATTTTTCCATTTTCCGGTAGAAAAGAAAAACAGAAAATATACCTCTTTATAGTTTAAACGGTAAATACGAGTTTCTTTACGCATCTTTCGGTTTATGTAACTCTCCGGCAATATTCCAGAAATTTATAAACCAAGTATTTAAGGATTTGATTAAAAACGACGTGGCTTTAAGATACGTAAGCATTTTAATTATTTCATATACGGATTTTGATTAAAAGGTCATATTGTTGAAAATCGTATGTACAACACGTCTTATTATGAGTAAAATTGAAGCCGTGATGTTTTGCAGCCGGAAAACGTGAAGCAAGTGCAAAATCAAGAAAAGCTCCGTGTCAAGACGGTAGCGAATAAATCAGCGAGCGACTGGCGAATAGTTTAGCATTCTGCACATGCGCGAGATGACAAAAACGCTGGCGACTTTATAGTGTTTACCAGCAACGTGTAAATGATTTAACGCTAGCGACTTTGTCAGTCAAAAACTCGCTCTGAAAGAGCGAGAAGTTAACGATAAAAGAAACCAGCGACAAGCGTCAAAAGTATAGCACCGTGTAAAGTTCTGTTAAGCGGAGTCTACAATGAGAATTTAAGGCGTAAAATTTAAGTTTTAAGCAATAAGCCGTAAGAAATTAATAAATCACAGTCGAATGTAAGAAGAACATTTGACTGTGATTGGTCAATTTCTCACAGCTTATGGCTAAAGTTTAAATTTTACGCCATAAATTCTCATTGTAGACTCCGCTTTAAAGATGTCTTTACGATGTCTTTCAAATATGCATGCTGCCTGGGAATTACCTATTAGGGGAGACCGGGGCAAATCGGTCAACGGGGTAAAAGTGTCAAATCAAATATCTCGGAACCTGTATATTGTGCGAACTCGCTATTAACATTGTAAACGCGTCTTATGGTACCCATGTGACCAACGGAGTTTCGGCAGATTACCTGCCGTGTTATGATTTTTACGAGGGCAAACGTGTTTTTGGAAGGTGAAAGTGAAATTTTCTGCGCGTGGAAATTGTGTAATATCTACAATAATATTTGCTCTCCAAATCTCCAGGTACGTGATTATAAAGAGTAATGCATGCTGAACACGAATCCAGTGTAGTTTTTTCATTATCGTTCATGTCTAATATTTCGTGGGCGATGAAACCTGAAACTTGTGTTTGGGGCAAATCGGTCAGTAAGCACCCGGGGTGGACTTTTATAATATTGGCAAATTTTATAATTTTATTATATTTTTCAGTCTTTTCTACCCCTATTTCGTATATTTTTCTTTAATATTTGGTTGATTAGTTCTTGAGTTATAGAATCCGTACACACACACAAAAACACAAAATAATGAAATTTTTTAACACTTTAATTAATAAATGTTTACATTTTTCTATTACCAAATAATTAATAAAATGTATCCTATCAGTTTTCATAATCGGACTTATGTATTTATGGAGTGACGATTTTACCCCGGCATTTTTGAGATTTCGATTTTTCCACCGTTGTCGTTTTTGCTCTATACCGGTTAAACAAAGCGACGTAGACAAAAATTTTCCATAATGTAGCTAAAGGTTCACTCTTTACAATGGTATACCACATTTAACTACAAGTATTTATTTTGTTGTTAAAAATCGGCACCGAAAAAAACCTGACCGATTTGCCCCGGTCTCCCCTATGTCACACAAAATTGTGTTACCTTATTCAACTCAAGTGATATGTATTTTTCAAAACAATGTATGAAATCTTTAAATTGCACCAATTACATATATGTATATAACCTCAAAAAATAACTATTGTAGTTTTAAAAAATTAAATCCAAGTAGAACGTATCTTTGTAGGTATTCCCAAGCATTCAAGTATCTTATCTTATATTCCAATCCAAGTGGTAGCAGCTTTAATTCTCCCCTTAACAAAATTATAATATCACAAAGAATTAACGAGGTAACAGTACAAAAAAAAAATTAAAATAAATAAATTAAACCCCTCTCCAATAACCTTGACCTTGACATATGTTGTCAAGGTCACGACCCTAAGTAACAATCAAAAGGTTTTAGCCGTCGGACTTTCTTCATTAAAAAGTTATTAACAAAAAAGTTTGATATATATATACAGTTATTTTGAGTATTGAAAGGCATAAATGACTAATATGTACGTGGAAATAGTATACATGTATGAACGAAGGAAAGTCGTTTAAAGCAGTGAATCGTTGATATATTGAACAGTCTTTTTGTTAAAGTAGAGAATAGTTGCGTATAGAAAGGTATATATAAAATTTTATGTCTTAGAAAGCATAAATATGAAGTATTCTCTGCTTTAACCATAATTGTATGATTATAATTAAAAACTATCTTTAATTGTACAGTTTTATATCAACTATTCTCTGCTTTAATAAAAAGATTGTTCAATATATCAGCGATTCACTGCTTTAAATAAAGCAGGTAACAGTTTATGCTTTTGATTAAATTAAAGCAGAGAGAATACATTATATATTTATGCTTTCTAACACACAAAATTGTATATATACCTTTCTATACCAACTATTCTCTGCTTTATAAAAAAGACTGTTCAATATACTAACAATTCGATTCTTTAAATGACTTTCCTTTGTTTATACATGTACTATTTCCACGTACATATTAGTCGTTTATGCCTTTCAATACTCAAAATAACTGCTATATTCTTTAAAATTTTTTTGTTTATAACTTTTTAATGAAGAAAGTCCAACGGCTAAAACCTTTTAATTGTTACTCAGGGTCATGACCTTGACAACATATGTGAAGGTCAAGGTTATTGGAGAGGGGTTCGCTAATCGGTATATTTACCATATTTTTTTTGTAAAAAAATTTTTGGCGCTGCTTTCTTACTTTCGTTGCATTCTTCCCTATATTCTTATTGTTCTTTTTATTCAATCAAAATTTTAGTAGCGTGTACTTGCCGCGAGACGCTGCAGCGTCTCTTGACAAATAGCCATGAAGGACCATCCGAGATGTCGACATCTGCTAATTATATAAAACCGTGGTTAGAAACAGCTGATTCTCTCAAAAACTTTGACAATCAAGAATTGTGAGATTCCATGCTAGGGACAGCCAAGTGTAGAAATGAAATATTATGTAAAAATAAAATATTACAATAGCAAAATATTAAGATAAGACAGATCGAGCAAGGCATGGGCGTTTCTAAACATTAGCCAGCAGGTCAACAAAATTGACAAAAAATAGACGTCTTTCGATTCGAGAGACGTGCTAAACGATTTAGCGATAACTCGAATATAATCGGCGAACTAAGCATGGCCAAGCAGAGTTCTCGTTTGTCCATCGGCTAGTTAATATCTTCTTCTTTTAGATTTCATTTTCTTCATTAAATGTGCTTAAAATTTTACAAGAACATCATCGCTATTATTCAGGTATTCCTATACATATGGGTTATGTGTATTATGCAAATGGAAACACATATTTATAAAAGAGTTATAAGGGTTTATTATAGAAAATGTAAAATAAATATGTATAAATGTACCAGTATATTTTTAATTTTATTTTAAAATAAGCAAACATTAAAATTTTTCTATCGTGTTATACGAATTCGTGTTATATATATAAACCCGTGTTATATGAGGGCCTACTGGTATACATATAATTGAATATATAATTTTTTACAAGTATATTTTATATTGTTTTATAACGAGCACAGTTTTTTATTAAAAATGTACATGCATTAAATATACATTTTAATACTGATTTATTAATACTGATATATTTAAATTACCAATCATACCGATGGTATTAAATGTGTCACTATTAAAAAATTGGTATTAAAATGTACATTTAATGCATGTACATTTTTCATAAAAAACTGCCCTTATTATAAGACAAAATATACATATAAAGATGCATTTAAATTATTGATCATATATATTTAATAATATTAAAGTTATGCATTAATATAGCATCGTAACTTCGCGAATCCAGTCTACATATAAAGAAACCCTAATATACACGTCAGGTAAGTTGCCAGGACCAACTAAGCATCGAAAAATCACAATACCGATTTGAAGGTCCTGACCATTTTGTACTACGATGAGAGGGCCAGCACCGTAACCCTAAAAATAAAATAATAAATAACATATTTACAAAGAGAGAACTTTCGAATTTTATTTATTAAAGCTGCCTAAAAGGATATAAGATGATTTATATTGCGCGTTAAAATATTGCACTTATTTCTGTAATTTTTATAGTATATTATTATAAACTATAACTTTATTATATGGGTAAAAAAATGCATATTAACGGACCCAGCCCCAATGACCTTGACCTTGACATATGTTGTCAAGGTCACCGTCCTAAGTAATCTTCAGAAAATTTTAGCCGTCGCTCGTTTTTTATTAAGAAGTTATTAACAAAAGAAGTTTGAAAAATATTGCAGTTATTTTGAGTATTGCAAGGCATAAACGACTAATATGTACGTGGAAATAAGTGCATGTATGAACGAAGGAAAGTCATTTAAAGCAGTAAATCGTTGATATATTGAACAGTCTTTTTAAAGTAGAGAATAGTTGGTACAGAAAAGCATGTGTATGTACAATTTTATGTGTTAGAAAGTATAAATATAAAATATAGTGTGTGTCTCTGCTTTAACCATAATTGTACGATTATAATTGTAAACTATCTTTAATTGTACAATTGTAATCAGACAATTATGGTTAAAGCAAAGAATACTTCATATTTATGCTTTCTACCACAATGTATTATACTTTTGTATACCAACTATTTTCTGTTTTAACAGAAAGACTGTTCAATATATTAACGATTCACTGCTTTAAATGACTTTACTTCGTTTATACATGTACTATTTCCACGTACATATTAGTCGTTTATGCCTTTCAATACTCAAAATAACTGCTATATTTTTCATAGTTTTTTTGTTAATAACTTTTTAATAAAAAACGAGCGACGGCTAAAACATTCTGAAGGTCACTCAGGAGGGTGACCTTGACAACATATGTCATGGTCAAGGTTATTGGGGCTGGGTTTGTTATTATGCATTTTTACCATTATTTGTAATTATTTTACCTCACAAGCGCTTTTTTCCAATCCTCCGGCCGTGCAAATCAGATTGTCGTTGATGTTTGGCAAGTATTGATTGCATACATTATTTTCTATAATCGGCAATGTAGCGTACTTAAGTCTTATCGAACCTTTGCTAGCCTTATCTCTTCTCCAACCGATCACTTGAGCATTTCTCTTTGCAAAACTTTCGTTGTAATACGCGAGTTTTATTGGCTGAATAGTGTCCGAAATAGGGCAATATTATATTCAACTAATAATTTCTTAAAATCAATATTGAGGCATAATATACATTCGTAATATTTTTTAAGTAGCTTAATAGTTTGTGATATTTTTTTAGTGTGTATCAAAGATTATAAAAGGAGCTGTACGTAGATACACAATACGATTTTTCTTTGATTACCGCGAGTCTCCTTTCCACATTTATGAGACTACTAGCTTTTTGGCCCGCGCTACGCGCGGGCCTAAAGGCTAGGCGCATATTATACAGTACCTACATCATATATTTCGATGCCGTGTGTCAAGCGCGGGCCCTAAAACTAGACGCATATTATATTATCCACATTTATGAGATTATTTGTTATTCAAATCCTTATTAACATTCCACGTATCTTTCACAGAATAATTTAATAACGCGGACATATAAGTAAGCGCAAAAGGAAAAAGAAAGAGAAATATCAATTTAAATGTACTTACTGGAAAAGAGAATGTCTTGTGGCATATAGAGTAAGGCAATATCATCGTCCCCTATAAATTTGTATTGCGGATGTACAAACGCTTGAGTCGTAATCATCGACACATCGGGACCTCGAAGAGAATCGTATAATTCAGTGGCAGACCTGTCACTGATACCGAACACTGTACAAGATATCTTCGCGGTGTATCATATTTTACTTTAGGATATTTTTCTACGCAAAAGGCATCTTTTGGATATAATCGTGCCGCCGCAACCCCCGAATGTTTTGTTGCCATTCAAGTCAAGTTGACGGACCATTGCCATGTACGGATAGCCTGGGGACTTTGTCGCAGTTGTGTATCCGCCCGCTATGTTAACCGTTTTATCTATCGTTGTTTTTAAAAAATGTCAATGTAGTGAAAGACGATTATGTCGCTTCGGTATAGGTAAGTATTGTGAACTATGTGCGAAAGTCATACATAAAATTGTAGGTACATATCTATCTTATTAAAGTAAATTATTTAAATTAATATTATGTTATCGCGTTATCACATTAAATCGCAAATTAACGATGCTACAACTACATTCGAAATTCATTACAGAAAAAAACTTCCATTTGATGTGTATTACAAAATAATATAAACTTACAGCAAGTAATTATCAAATTGTATATGTGTTGGTAAAATTAACTAAAACTTTTTCAATTTTTGTTTTTGGCGGTTTTTGCTTACCATTATTCGCGTCAAAAGCGATGACATCGCTGAGACTGTTGACATTTGTGACATTTCCAGAATCGCTTACGATGTGCCGACTTTGAGTATATTGACACAATGTCAAACTGATTACAATGCACAGAAATATCTTCGCACTTTCCAGACTCATGATAGTCATGATAGACTGTTCCGCGTGCCGTCCCTGCAAATTTCCTATTTATAAAGTTGCGCCGATATTCAGGCAATAATGACAACTAACGAGATTATTAACGCTTTTGTAAGATGTATTAAATGTAAAAATTTTGAAAAATATTGCTTGCAAATATATATACTACACAGGTGCTATTGCATGAAAGCCACTAGAATGTGCACCTTATTTTCGATTAAGGGGGGAACCTGCTTTGAAAAAGTTTTGCTTCAGTTTTTCTTCAAAGTCTCACAATTTGTTTAATTTTCGATATTTAAAAAGTGTTTTTAGGTTCACATAGAAGGTAATTACATGAAAATTAAGAAATGTTTTTGTTTTTTTGTTACAGACACAAATTACGCACGCTAGAGTGTACGAGAATGAAAAAAAGGCGTTGTGAATATCGCTAACATTTCATATTAAAGATCAATATTTTTGTATAAAAAAATTTTTTTTGTTAATGTGAAAATGTGTACTAAAACACCCCAGAAGTTTAGAAAAGATTCGTTTGATTGGAACCGAGAAAAAAAATCGCAAAAATTATGCTTTTTAAAGGGTTCTAAAGCAGGTTCCCCCCTTAAGTGAAGCGATATTACGTGTCTGTATCAAAGATATATTTATTTTTTTATTGTCTGTTGTATTATCCACGTGTTACAGTGAAAATCGAAACTTTTGATTATTTCAGTATTGAAATTTGAAACAAGAAGCACAAAAAACTTATATTGTTTTCCTCGAAAACTTAAACATTAATTAATCTTTATCGATTTACAAATTCTTTAAAATACTATTAATCCTTTATATGCATACGGTTTTTCGGTATCTTTCCCGTTCCACGTGAATCTGTCACGCCTGACGTTATTAGCTCTACCTTAAAATATTTTTAAAAACCAGAAAAAGCTCACAAAACGTTTTTCTACATTGTAGTTGACGATTTTATAGTCATTTTGATAAACATCGTTTATTTAATATTTTTGGCAGGCTTGCCAGAGTTTTACAGTTACGAGCAGATATTATTTTGGCTTGAACGCCGTATAGAGCGTCACTTATGCAGATGGAGGGTTAATAGAAAGAAATAATTCTTCTTCAAAATCTTAACAAATTTAATTCAATGACGCTATCTCCGTCTATCTTCCTTTCGTATAATTTCCATATCCACTTCCTTCCTTTTATAGAATATTTTCAGGATCCACAGCTGACTGATCGAAGTGGATTAATTCCGATCGAAATAGATTGATCACATGCACGATTACGATCCATATGTATTTTTAATTATTTTTATATGTATTTGCGTTTTCAATGTAAATTTAATTCTTGCAAGCTTTTAGCTTTGGTTTATTTTAAATATTAATTTAATTTTTTTTTCTTTTTATTCGCGCACACACATACCTATATATACACACACGCAGTTTATGTAAATCATAGACATCTCTTCCTAGGTCTATGATGTAGATGAATTAATTTTAATAATTAATGATTATTTCCCAATTGTATGAAAACCAGACAGAACGTACGTTAATTTTAAAATAGGTCTCCTTCGAAAGTCCTGCCCTATGACTTCCGAACGAGTGTAACGCCCGCTAATTATTTTATTACATCCATTCATACATATGTACACACACATAATTAAAATAGACAATATTTTTATGTATATTAACCAAAATTTGTAATAAATGCAATATTTTCTTCTTAATTTAAATCTCTCGCCGGTCTCACTTATTTAACCCTTACGCTACGGTTGAGCTGGATGCAGAGCTACACCGTTATACGGATAGCTCTGCCGCAAAACAGGAAATTTCAATAATTTTGGTTTATATATACATGTCGCAGCCTTATTGTAAAATCAGCCTTTTTGCAATAAAGCTAGCCTGTTTGCAAAACGGCGCCTTTTTACGAAAGCATTGATCGTTTCTTTAATAAAACTGACGCATTTTAGACTTGTTGCAAAGTGCCTAGCCAGCACCAGCCCATGTGTGCCAAAAAGTCTAAAGTGCGTTCAATCTTATTGAAAGACGATCAGTGCTATCGCAAAAGGGCGCCGTTTTGCAAACAGGCTAGCCTTATTACAAAAAGGCTGATTTTGCAATAAGACTGCGACATACATACATCCCCGGTTTAAGGTACTGTTGTCAAAGCGTCTTTCGATAAAATTAATGTGCATAGAAACATGTGAAGACATTCCCGCATATAGTAACAAGCAAACTTCCGGCTTTCAATGCGAAGTAAAGAAGAGAGCCACAACAGTGGCCTTTTGTCCCTAAACATCGTTCAGCGGGAAGCTACTATATAGTGGCACGTAGTAGTTAAAGGTTAAAGATCTCGCCCTTTTTTCCTTGTCCTTCGAGAACGCACATGGTCAGGTTCTGGTTTCTTGGGTAATAGGGATTAAGTTCCTTGACCCAAAACAGAACCGACGATTGCACCGCTCACCGAAGGCGTCCTAGCGTCTCTATAAAGGACGTTGACCCGTAACCGGAGCCTTATAAGAAAAGTGCGTTTGACTCGCGGTCACGCACTCAAAACGCGTGCCTACAACGTCCACGCATACCCCCCTCCTTGTCATCTTTCCTTCGTATCCCGAAAACTAAATAAAAATTCCAGGGTTTAAACGTAACAACGTTGTACACAGAGAAAAAGAGTTATTTACATTTAGTATTTTTATTTGTTTGATTAAAATTTGTTTTATTGAAACAAAATTAGACAAAATAATTTTCTTTTAATAAATAGTTTTTGTTTATATTTAGAGACCCTATTATATAACGGAACGGAATTTAAGAAAACCCTATATTATTTAACGGAAAGAGAACTATTATTTCAAGTACCTAATATCTTTCAATGAAATACTATATTATTTAGTTGTAATAAATATGTAAAATGTAACAAATAATTTTTTTATATGGAAATGGTAAAATACGTTGAAAAGCGTTGTTACATACAAATATTTGTCTACTTACAATTAGAACAACTATTACAATTTTTAGCCGAAATTCCGGAATCACCGCGAGTGATAAACGCCTGCACCGCTAGGCGGCCTAATTACTCAAATGTGAAATCCAACCAGAAACTATAATATATATTGTTAAAATCAAGTCAGGATCACTTTCAAATTTTTTAAATGCATTGTTTACGAGATATTTGACTGTGTCCAGACTTTTGCTGCACCCTGTATATTCTTTGAAAAATCAAACAATCGTACTTATTGATCGAAACATTAGTTTGTTTAGAGTGTTTAGACCATTTCAATCATTAATTTTGTTTAAATGCAATAAAATTTATTAAATTAAAAGAAATCTTTTTCTCAGTGTACGTAAAATTTTTTAAATTAAAAATTGGACTTTTTAAGCGTAAAAAAGCGGCTACAGAAAGGTAAAAAATAGACTCATTTAAAAAAAAAACGCATAACTTTTAAAATTATTTGAAATTCAATAATCTCCTACGTACAACGATAGCCAAAAACCTACATTTTAAGAATTTCGTTTTTTTTTAATCAACCGTTTGGCCGGAAAATTGACAACCAGTCAACCTCATTTTTTCCAAAATTAACTCAGTATCATGTTCATTTCTTTTAAATTTGTGCATAAAAATATATAGGTACCTATATTAAGTAATAGAAACCGATTTTTATTAACATGTGGTTTTTTTTTTAATTTTAGCAAAATTGTTACCTACTTAGAGAGAAAGGTCACGTTTAGTGCTACGTGGGTCTAATTGTAAGACGTCCGTGCAATGCGAGATCTGACTTGCTCGGTATTCAGCGATATATTGATCTTTCGTAACGGCTCTGAGCCCTTACAGGCCTCCACACACACATTTCCGTAACAGTAACAGTAAGGTTTCGACCAATTGCGTTGCTCAATTCGGTCGGTTACGGTTACGGACGGCCAAATTGAACAACGCGATTGGTCGAAACCTTACTGTTACTGTTACGGAAATGTGTGTGTGGAGCCCTTAAGGGGGGAAATCCATTTGTCGGGTCAAAAAATGCATGATTTTTAGGAATTCTTTTCTCGGGTATAATGACTCCAAACGCTTTGAAATTTTTATGACATTTTAACATATAATTGAAGATTACAAAATAATTTTTTTATGAAAAAATATTGGAATTTAATATCAAAATGGCGGCCATTTGCATCTCGCCTCGCTAATTAGGTTGCTCCACTGTATGCAGGATAGCGTCCTTAATTTTTATCTTAAACCAAAAAACCAAAGGTTTTTTTAAAGCTCAGGATAGTAGCTTCTTTATGACGTCGAGATATTTCAAAAAAAATTGCAATTGCATGTTTTTTCACAGTTTATGTATTTTTTGCATAAAAAATGACATTAAAATGTAAAAAAAAACGTTAAAAAACTTTTTTTCAAAAATAAAAAATTGTCATATTCAAGACAATTTAATTATCTTTAAAATGAGCCGTAATAGAGTGAAATCGGTTCAGTAGAATTTTTTTAATCCTGCACACAAATAAAAAAAACACGTTTCGAGAAAAACGCGTTTAAAGTTTTTGAAGGTAATACAGGGTGCGGCAAGCTAACTTCCTTATTTCATATTGCAATAAAACAAAAAGTAGTAAAGATATCTTTTCAATTTATTTTTTATACAAAAGTTACATACTTAAAGTTGTGGGCAACTCACGGGCACATTTATGACGATGCCGAAACTGGGAGCAGGTAGCGTGGCGTCTTTCGGACCTTCGTCGCGCGCTCGCCCGGCTCGTCTACAAGCTGTATCTTCGTAAATACTTTAGATATTGACTTGAAATTTTCAGGGGATATTCTTGAATAGTTTAGCAATCGATTAAGACTATTTCCAAAAAATCGATTTTTTGGACCCGACAAATGGGTTTCCCCCCTTAAGTCCCTTCTCCCACCTATTTTTTTAGAGACAAGAACCAGACAGACAGGTCTGCCAGTTTTACAGTTATGTTGTAGTTTAGGGTACTCTGATTTAAAGTTTCAATGTGATAGGCACAACTTTCTAAAATGCACCGTTTCGGTATTATTGACCCTAGAGCATACGTATCTGACATAGTACAGCAAAGGTCTCTTTACACTTTGGAAGTATATTAAATGTCTATGGCCGGTATTTATAGTCGAATCTTATTTCAAGACCGTCTTAAGTAATGTCTTAAGATGCTAATACGGTCATTTCATTGGCTGGATGAAATCTTAAGACTGCCTTTGACCAGACTTAAGACGATCTTGAATATAAGATCCGACTATATGAATATCGGCCTATATGTATGTAATATTTGCAGATTCTTGAACATACACACTCCCTCACACTTTCTCATACACATATATATGAATATATCTATATATGTATAGATACAAGATATCAAAATTTCAGCCAGTTCGACCGTAAGCCATTTCCCATTGATTTAGTGCGGGGGTCTCTTTATCTAATGCAAATATGTTTTGTCAATAACAAATATGAGATTTTTGTATATAATTATTATATTTTAATATTTAATTAATATATAAAAGATTTTAGGAAGAATCAAGTTTAAATAAATATTTATTTTTATTTAAAAATACTTTATGTATAAAAATGTAACTTATATTTATATAACATAATAAACAAATGTTATAAAAATAAATCATTTTTAATAATTCTGGACGAGCAAGAACAATATAAATGTCTTTATATGATAGCAAATGGCCTTATTTTATTAAATTGCTATAAAATGGATATTATATAGATAATATATATATATATTTACTTTTTTCTAATAATTATTCTTTTTACAAATCTCTAAATATGCAATTCCATCAAAAACTGCAATATAAAATGTTTTATTAATATCTTCATTTTTTACTGTCATAACAAGCCGTTTAATGTGCTTCTCTCGTGTTTTAAATATTTTTTTGTTTCTTCTTTCTACTTTCAGAAAATGTTGAGTAAATCTATATACCTACACAGTGCATTGTCGTCAAATACCAATAAATTATAAAACAATCAAAAATATGCAATATGTAATTAACAACAATGACTTTTAATTGGGATGTAAAAATCATCTCAGGTGACTATTTATGCAAAAAAGATTAGGCGCCTATTCCTGGGTTAAATTAATACATTAAAATATAGAAATAAAAATTAGATATTGAAAATTGAACTATGAATAGTTATGGTACAAGAAAAAAAGAGAGTCGTTTTATTTTTATCTTTTACGTACAGTACTCTCTGCATTATGTATGCCTTCACGCCTGAACACGATCGCCACCAGCATCACACATGATGCGCTCAATTCTTCATGAGTCATGACAGTCTGATGTAACGTATACATTAAAAAATCTGTAACATTGCACAATGTAGAATATTCTCTATTTCATGATACAATCGGGATTTATTGGTCCAGCGACGCAACAGCAAAGTGCCATTAACGAAAATTGACGTGTAATGCCTAAGCCACCTCAAATGAAGCAGAAAAAAAGAGTGAGCTATAAAACCGTTTGCTTCTAATTGCTCTAACCAGATTGCGGCGGCATAATTTAGAGGCCTCGTTTAACGGTCGGGATGGAAATTTCGGAAGAACGTGCGCGCCAAGCACTTGACGTTTTCCCGATTGTTTTGCGCCGCGCGATGCGTCCAACCGTGGTAGGTGTAAAATAGAGTCGTGTGCAATTGCACGCGTGCAATTTGCATAAATTTATAGATTTCGCGCTCCCGTCGTGCCCCCGGAAGATTCACGTCGTGTTCCGCATTCAATTACAGGGGTAAACGACGCGCTCGCAGTGCAGAGAAGGTTTCGCAACGCGGCGAGAAGCGTATCCGGCGAGCCGGCACCTCCGGTTAGTAGCGACGGCCGCGGCGCAATAAAATTTCAATATTTAATATCTATATTATTTTCGAGCCTATTGACGCTAGTCTCCGACATAATTATTACTCATTACCAACGACAGCGGTGAATTCAGATTGTTACAAGTTTGAGGCATAAGCATAGCTGGAGGTGTTTCTTTCAGATTTTAATTTTAATGATATAGGTACCTACATTCTTTAACACACTCTTTAAACGAATCTCATATCGAGTTCAGCATTTTTTCTTTCTCATTAATACTTGGAACAATTTCTTTTAGTTTTGTTATTGGATAATAAAAATGGGAGATGTATATTTGTTTCGTAAGCAAAAATTTTTTAATAAATAAGAAGTTTGTCAGCGAAATCGTGTTTTTTATTCCCAAACATACCTACTATCCAATATAGCACATGGCAATAGAATTTCATACGCTTTATCTCGCACAATTGTGGATTATATTTATTTTTAATTTATTATATTTTCTATTAATAGTAGGTACGGTATGATGTTTATTTGAATTTTCAGCAGTTTTAGATGCAACTGATGAGAAGAGCTTTGTTTCGATTTAAACGCTGATCGGAGCATTTTTCGGCGCTTTGCCCTCATCATGTCGCTACGCGAAAACGACGAAAAAGTATTTGTATGGAAAAGAAGGAGGAACGAGCGACGAGTTCTCTCGCACTGTATGCCGAGCATGCGCCACTTGAAAACGATCAAGAGCCAAGTTTGCTGTGCCCAGGCCGGAATCCGGGCTCGACATTGCAGCTGCGCCATCGGCCGATGACGCAACTCGATTATACAGCACGCCGAGCAATAGAACGCAGTTGCGGCACGGGTGCAATCTCCGCCGCTCATTATTTTATTTAAAAGTACCATTTTAATAAAGAATCACCGCGAAGAATAGCAGCAGATCCGCGAAACGCTTAATATCTCCGAAAGATGATAAACTAGCGTCTACAATAAATATGTAAATCTCATGTAACTTTCAATATCTCGCAACAGATTGTATCTTTATTTTCTTGTGCCTATAATGAAGCAATTAAATATTCATACCGCAGGCGCAGATGAGAAACTTGCCACGAAAAAAAGCATAAAGGTATTAGCTGTAACAAGGTAATTTCATATCCATAATCCATAATCGTTCAATAATATGCTCCAAAAATAGATTAAATATTTCATAAGTTGATTAAATGTTCCATAGATAAATTGTCTATATCCAAATGCGCATCCAAATATTTCATTGTACGCTAAATAGCTGAAAATGGTAGTCATGACAAAGTAAAAATTTTATACAAATCAATTTAGAAGAGAAAATGTCATTAAAAAGTTTTTTTTTCGATTTTTTTATTTCTATATTAAATGTATGAGAGGGACGTTTTACATTTATTGCGAAAACCTAACAGATATGGCTAATAGAAATGGCCAACTTAGAGGAATTGCGAAAGAAAAGAATATTGGACCCGTTGTAAAAAAAATAGATAGACCTGTGATTGGTCTTTCCTTACAATTGTGATTTTGGATTGAGATGAGTTTTGTTCTAAAAGTCAATCGCAACTACGGACAACGTAACAGAGCGGAACAACTGTGTGTTTCCAATTCACGTTCATCGGCGATCGCCTTTGCGCTGCCTTCACGAGTCCGAAATCCGGACTCGACGTTGCGGCTGTGCCGAACGATGACGTAACCGACCGGGATATACCTACCAGTATGGAGCACAATGGCCTGTATGTAGGTCATGGTGTCAGCGCCACCCCCTCTCCAGCTGCTCTATTCCTCACTGGGGGTTTGCTACCTCGATCCCGGCGTGCCTGGAAAATCTCCGCGATATCCGCCGGACGCAGCCCCGTCTCTACATCCGGCTCCTCCGGCGCTATCACAGCCAATCTGACCGTCACACATTCGCACGGATCGCCGCAATTTCAAGTCCGCTAATGAATGCGGTCGCGGACAAGCGAACCGACATCCCGAAACCGTATAGCCCGGCTCCGGTGAAGTTTCGCTTCGCTTTCTGGGAATCATCTGCGGCGCGACCTGGATTTGCCAGCGGCTGCTACGGCCACGCTACGACATTCTTCTATACAGCGACTGCAGAGAACTTGATACATTTGATCCCAAGCCTCTCGATGCAATTGTGACTATTGCACTTCGTGTTGATAAATCAGAAAAAGTTTCTGTACTAAGAACTTATTTCGGATGAAGTTCCGAAAAGCCCATACCTCCAATCGTTCTGAAATTTTGCAAACTATTGTATTTTGATACGCTAATTACGAATATGACAATGAAAATTAGCGATAAGGTCATTTTCAAGGTAAAAATGAAAGAAAAGTAGTTTTTTTGCATATTTTTTTATTATCTTAATAAATATGGATTTTAGTACAGAAAGCTCCAAATAAAAGTTGTACCTCTCTTGAAAACGTAACTTTTATGTTCTATACGCTATTACTGTAAAAGCAGTACTTAACGAGAAAAATACAAATTAACATTCAATTTTCCATTCACCTGACATGTAAGATCTGTATATCTATTAAATCTTTGCCTTACTGAATAGATAAGTCTACCATATACTAAAAATATTGATACTGAAAAGATTAGCGAGGCCTCGTACGCAAGGTAGGACGTTCCATTCACTTGACATGTAAGATCTGTATATCTATTAAATCTTCGCCTTACTAAATAGATGAGTCTACAATATACCTACTAAAAATAATGGATACAGGAAAGATTAGCAAGACCCCTCGCAAGGTAGGGCGCTGCGCCCCTCCCCACAACCACCCTCCCTACTAACAGTACCAACGCCTATTTCACGACACTTTTTTCTACTAGATTAAGCCTTGTTTTTGTACTAAATGTTGCTTTTGTAATAAGAAAGTGTTTTATATCCCCTGGACCCTTTTTCGGGGGGTTCCGCCCCTTTACCCCCGCCGGGGGGCTTCGCCCCCCTGGACCCCCCATTGGGAGCTTCGCTTACAAGTACTACATGCTTGTAAGTTGTAAAGCGAGGTCCACCCCATACATACAAAAAAACTACTTTTTTTCATTTTTACATTGAAAATGACCTTATCGCTCATTTTCATTGTCATATTCGTAATTAGGGTATCAAAATACAACAGTTTGCAAAATTTCAGAACAATCGGAGGTATGGGCTTTTCGGAACTACACCCCTTATTTCTCGTAATAACGCGATGACGATGATATCTTGTTCGATTGCCGTGATTACGTTCTAATCTTTATTTATAATATTATCTAAGTAAACAATGTTGTATATTAATACTGATTACTTATGACTATTAACTTATGAGACACTTGGAACAAGAGATAAATAAATGATAAATATCACATTTATTGAAAATACGAATTAAAATTTAGACTAAAGCATTTATAACTATCGATATTTAATTGAAATATTTTAAAATATACTTTTCAGTTTTTATTCTCAGTGTATCATTATAATGTTATACTGAATATTGCCAATAATATAACTTCGAAATACTTTCCCAAAATCAACGTCATAGTTAATTTTATAAATTTTATGGTTAACATAAAAAAGCGATTTGCATTATTTATTCTGTCGAGCTTTAATATTTTAAATATTGAAACGATATCCTATCTTCGATATATTATTTTACATATTAAAGATCACAATTTAATCTTATCAAATTTTTTTGTAGATTATTATAATTTAATAATTTATCGGACTTTCTAACTAAAAAGGAATTTAAGACACGATGCATGCTGTACATCATTACTGATAAACGCTCAGAAAAACGAGCATGCGAGCAAGCATAAATTTTTCACCCGAAACACGAAATATCCAGGCGGGACAGGGAGAAGGGTAGAATTAAGTAGGTAGTTTTCCAGGTTGCTTTTCTCGTTTTTGGTGCAACCCGCGCTATCGTGCCGTCTTATACTTACTGCCGTCGTCGCGCTCGAGCGAACATGAGAAAGAGAGATGCGACGAGGCTAGCAGGCAAGCGACCTCGAATTCGCGCAACGAACGATTTAAACAGTCCGAAACACATATACACCACACATGAGCGAAGCGAAACTACTCCTTTTCCCAGGACAAGTCGCATCGTCCCTAACTTTTCCTATTCTTTCGTCGGTCGGGAGCTCCTCGCAATTCTACGCTTTTCCTCCATTCTTTTTGCTCCTTTCTTTCGCCACGTCCGCGTCGCTTCCTCCTACTCGTTTTAGAACGTCGAGCTGGAAACTCATGTTCCATCGACTTTGTAGCCACTGCTTACGCCCTACGGTCCTCTCGCGATGGTCGTCCTGCGTTTTCGACGACAACTCCACTTTCTCCGCTTCTACCTTATTCGCCGGATTTTCGTAACTTCTCATATTGCCTCGTGGCAAACTAGAATCTCCTTTCATTTCAGTCACTTCCCCGGAGACTGTGCGATTGTAATGATTCTATTGAAAAAACGTTTAAATGATCCTTGAGATATGAAGTTTGACAGTATTGTTGATCTTTTAATTGCAGCCAGTGATCCTTAATATCATTGAGATATAAAATTATTATTACCTATTATTGTTGAACCATTAATGGAATTCAAAGATTTTCAAGAAGAACAATTATAAATCTCCATTTTTTAATTAAAGAAAAGATATTAAATCAATGGCTATTTAATGAATTGTTATGATAACGAAAAGTTTTTACCAAACAAAAAGAGTGACACCAGCAAA
Source organism: Leptothorax acervorum (assembly GCA_035220615.1). Classification (NCBI taxonomy): domain Eukaryota; kingdom Metazoa; phylum Arthropoda; class Insecta; order Hymenoptera; family Formicidae; genus Leptothorax; species Leptothorax acervorum. The sequence goes on from JASTWQ010000877.1 coordinate 57,331, forward strand.
AATCGCCTCTTTTTGGTCCCGCGATATTGGAACTGAATTGTGTGCCAAATGATACCTTATGATGACATCAATCACAAAAAAATTTCAGGTTTAGGTGAGAATTGGTTCTAGAGTTATGGGGGGTCAAAGTAGTCAAAATTGACTAACGCGTCAGCTCATATACCAAAGCACTATGTTAATTCAATAATTTGTAACTTCGTACCCGGAGGTTTTGCTGGCTGCTGACAACAAATTTAAAGTCAGATTTTCAAAATTTAAAATGGCTGATTTAATATGGCGAATGATATATTTAAAAAATTCGTGTGTCAAGAGTTATAAAATCGATTTTCGAGTTTTAACAAATTATTATAAATTGTTGAATTATTATTTTAATTATATTGATTTCATAATTACTCTTGTTTCATTATCATTATGAGTGCGTTTGAAAATAAAGTTTGGTTGGTGTTGGGATATGGTGAAGTTGGCGGTATTAAAATTTGCCAATGCTGCGTTTTGTTTCTCCGCCAACTTCACCATTTCCCAACACCAACCAAACTTTATTTTCGAACGCACTCTATAAAAATTATTTGGTCGGCCAACTTCAATAGACTGATCTCTCTTTTCATAAAATTAAAAAAAAATTTATTTTTGTCCACCATACTAAGTTGGCTATTTTTTCTGAAGATCTGACTTCAGATTTGTAATCAACGACCCAAGAAACCCCTACATATTTTTTATAGAGATTATTTACTACCTGTTTCGCTATATTAAATCAGCTATTTTGAATTTTGAAAATCTGACTTTAAATTTGTTGTCAGCAGCCAGCAAAACCTCCAGGTACGAAGTTACAAATTATTGAATTAACATAGTGCTTCAAAGTATGTGAGCTAACCCGTTAATGAATTTTGACTACTTTAACTCCCCATATCTCTAGAACCAATTCTCAGCTCAACCTAAAATTTTTTTGTGATTGATGTCTTATCATAAAGTATCATTTAGCACACAATTCAGTTCCAATATCGCGGGACCAAAAAGAGGCGAAAAAACAACTGATTTTGGTCTAACTCTTTTATTTTTGTCATAATTTATCGCTCTCTTGTTATCCGCATACGTTTAAGATGAAAAAATTAGATTGAATTTAATATAATATTAAAATAAATTTTAATTTTTTAAAGCTGCTAGCTTTACGTGCAAAACATACCATTTAAAATTGGTAATTAAAACAGCAAAATTACCATTAAATTAGCATAAAGGAATTACTGCGCTTAATTTCTCGTAACAATATTTCTGTATAATTTTATAAATCTTTTATTGTGCAGGAAGAACAATTCGTTAAATTGCGCTAATTAATGGGTAAATAATCCTCAACACGTTTATTTCGTTCATTCGGGTGACAAGAATCTTTAAAAATACGCCAAGAATCGATATTTATGGCGCGCCATTAACGCATAAATTTTTATGGCGGCACGTGCTAACACTCGGTAAATTAACCTTTGGATCAGTGATTTTACAGAAAAGTTATGATCCTGCTATGTTCCAAAGGGGTAGAGGGGTTAACATTACGTTGGTCGCACTCCGTTATTCGTTGCACTCTGCCTTAATCTCTGAATGCATGCCAAATTTTTGTATAAAACATCATGATATATCGTATGTAAACGCTGTAACTTTGCCCTGCAACTTCACATCGTGATTATTGCACCATTTTTCGCAAAATTTTTATTATTTCGACATTCAACCAGCATGAAGTATACAATTCCTACATGCAAGACCAGCGTTAATTGCGTTAGTTATTAATTTGAGAAAAATATTTTGTTGCTATTTGATTGGATTTTATTCTGTTTTCTAACAAATCTGCATACACGCAAATTTTGATTGCCAATGCATGTACATTTTGATGTTATTCAAACACACACACGTGACGATGTTCTTAAGTACTTACGTTTGTTATTTATATGTAAAGGATTAATTGTAAGTAGGTATCCAATGCGTACCGAGCGTGCGCGGAACGAGATGTTGAGTCCGTCGATCGAAAATTACAATGTAAATTCGCGTTATTAGCTCAGGGCTATTTTGATGATAAGGATACTCCCACGATATAGTTCAAAACATTATTATTGACCTTACTTAACAAATGCCTTAGGCAAAACAGCTATTTCATGTTTATTCTATAGTTGATCACGTTACGTTAAGATAACGTTAACGTAATCTTAATTTACTGCAGCGTTTGCATAGTTTAATAATATAATGTTGGTTTAAATAATCTTTTTTTGACTTAATTATTTTAATATTATTTTTATAAAATAATTTGATTATATTTTTGTATCAATTTTTGTATTATATTCTTGATTGTGTGATTCGGGTAAGAACGCAAATTATCCCAATTACCTATCCGATTCAAATATTTTAAACTTTGATTTACCTCGTACAGACCTAATATGAATATACAGCTAGCATTGTAGGTATATGTATAGTTACTCGCGTCTTGCATCATTAACAGACAATTATAAGTAGTTTGCTTCGTAGATTCTCTATAAAGCGAACTCGTTCCCTCTATGACGTTTCAGAAGCATCTC
>JASTWQ010000878.1:0-59830 GCA_035220615.1 Leptothorax acervorum
GCAAACATAAAAACTTCGACAGAATATTTTCCAATTTGAACATTCATCAAGACTTTAGATTCAAAAGGAACTCTCTCTCCAGTTGGATATCTAAGATTACGATTTTCTACTTTAATTCTTTTTACTTCATCTCCAATCAATTTATTATTCACTATTGAAACATCGGAGCCCGTATCTATCTTAAAAACACAACATTTTCCATTTAACAGTCCTTTATAACAAAAATCCTCCTTATGTTTTATTTTTTAAATGCCTAAAACGGCAAACTTCCGGGGAATTTTCTATTAAGGTTGAGCCTACCCCGCTAAGCTCAACTAAACCCGCGTTTCCCTCATTGGGGCATTCCGATCGGAAATGCCCTGTTTTGCCGCAGGTCCAGCACTCCCCCCGGCCGGCGCCAAACTTGCTGCCACGCCAATTCCCTTTCGGGCCTTTTCCCCCTTTCTCTCTCCCTTCACTCTTTTCCTCCCTCCTTACTCTTATCACTACCCCGCACGTTTTCAATTTCCTTTTTTCGAAAAATTTCTATTAAAACTCTCTCTGTTTCTTTCGAAACCATCCCCCTGAATTATCTTTAGCGCCTTGGCCCTTTCGACGGCCAGATTCAGAGAGGTTATTCCCTCCATCTGAAGCGCTCGCCTGATAAAATATCAGTCACGGCCGTAATAATTGCGCGCAGGCGATTTTGTCGCGCAACTCGTAGGGACATTCGGGATACGCAAGGCGCGAGAGTCTATCAATTTCGGAGCCAAGTGTGGCTAGATCCTCCCCCGAATTTCTGCTTTCGATTTGTAAACGCCGCGTAGCAATTTTGCGACTGACGTCCCTCCCCGAAACGCAACTCAAGCTTCGCTTTTAACTCCGCGAAATTCAACCGCTCGACATCCTGCACCGACTCTAAAACCGAGCGCGCTTTCCCCCCCTCAGACTTGAAGCCAACGCGATCGTTTTTGTCGCGTCATCCCAGCGATTCGCACGCGCAATTAAATTCAGTTGCGAAAGATATTCTTGCAAACGAAACTGTCCCGTCGTATGTGTCGGGTTTTAGTTTATACCCTAACTCGCACCCGCGACCCGCGACACTTTCCCGTCCCGCGCGCGCAGCTCGCGTTTCTATATCGCCCGCGAACCACGTCTCTCCCCCTCGCGTGCGCGAAACCCGCACTCGCGCCGCTCGCGAACCGCGTGTCCCTCCCCGCGTGCGCGAAAACCCGCACTCGCGCCGCCCGCGACCGCGTCTCTCTCCCCCGCGGTGCGCGAAACCCGCACTCGCGCCGCTCGCGACCGCGTGTCTCTCCCCCGCGTGGGCGAAACCCGCACTCGCGCCGTTCGCGACCGCGTCTCTCTCCCCCGCGTGCGCAAAACCCGCACTTGCGCCGCTCGCAAACCGCGTCCCCCTCGTGCACGATTCGCGCCCCCGCGCCGCTCGCGACTCGCGTTCCCGAGTCCCCCGGACGCTCTAGAAAGGAAGGACTTAGCTGTATGCCGCTGCCGGAGATAGTCCCCCGAAGACGGCGGAGCTCCTCCTCCTGCTGGCGGAACGTCGCCGCGTACTCCCTTTCCCTCCGCGCTTGTTCCTCGCGCAGGAGTCGCACCTCCCGGATCACCGTCTGGAGGGTCGCCGCAACCGTCGTCATCGCCGTCCCCTCCGGGGCATCCGACTGGGGAGTCTCCGCTCGGGCTCGCTTTCTCGTGGTAGGCGCCGTTGAAGCCATCCCGCTCGTATATTCCACGGTCGCTCGTCCGATCCCGGACGAGCCCCCAAAATGATGCGCTCGTCCGCGCGTTCGCTACACTCACTCACGCACTCACTCGCGAACGCGGCGCGCAATCCCGTTACCGGGAATAATCACTCTCAGTTGGAAGAGAACTCGTTTAATATGGTCTCAGAGAAATACAGAGATAGCTCGAAATACGTCTGTCTGGCTCGAAGGCCCGGCGGATAATCTGAATGGCGACTGTTAGTAAACAACGTTGTTCGGCACGTCGTCAAGCGCGTCGTCAGGCACGTCGTCAGGCAGCGCTTCGCGGCTGCCTACCGGGCTTCTACCGGGCGTCTCGGCACGGGCGCAACAATACGTCAAAAATGCGCGTTCGACTTGCGACAGGTATTTTTATATGTAGTACGATATTTTTGTGCTGAAAAATTAGCAGCTTTCTTTACCGTGCACACGGCGAAAAGAGCATCAATAAAAAGTTGGACATTTCTTTATTTGTGATAGCTGTGCCAAGTTATTTATTAAGGGCAACTTTACGCGAACCGAAACGTTTTTTATCCCCTGTTCACGTAATGATTTTTTTAATTACAGATTTTTAGCAATTCCGTTGCCCATGGCTTGGCATTTTACTTGTCTCAAAAATGTACGGTGCTTGATGGGTGTGACGAGACAATCTCCTTTTGTAAGCGTATGAACGACATATTCGACGCGCTAAACCGCAAATCTCCCAACGAAGGTCTTACGCCGGACAGTAGAGACTACAAGGTTATCTGGTTGCTTAATAATTGAAACGCTTACATGACAAGGGTTCATCCAATCATATACAAAACATTAGGATTTATATATTTATCAGGGTGTCCCGAAATTCGCGAATCAAAATACCACAGCAATAAAGTTCTCGAAAAAATAAATTTAAAACGTATTTGCCACTTTTTGTTCCGATCAGTATTTTCTGAGGTAAAAAAGGTTTAAACGTGGCCAATTACAGATTACGATTAAACGGAAGCCTGTCCGTGAGTCACGCGTCGATAGTGTTAGTGACCGCGTACTTCACGCTCTCACAGGCATTAGACAAAAGATTATTTGCGTGACGTTCGTATAATACCGCGTGTTGCGTATAATATTTGTTGCGAATTAGACGATACTGGTAATAAATACACGTAATGGGTAAGATAAATTTATAATTTATCAGAATTATATCGCTACTAATTTGTGTACTACAATATCAATAAGAAATATGAATAAGAGTTGAATAATTTCAATCAAGTGGCATACATACGAGTAATTATTTCTTTACAATAATTCTAATCTTTTTAATTTTATACATCTATTCCTTTATTCTCCTTAGTCTTTAATTATATTGAAATATTTATTGATTATTTCCTTCTTATCATTTATTCATTCATTCATCCTCTCAAAAATGTACAAGAACAAGTCATAAATTACAAAATTTAATTTTCAATGAAAGTGATGTTAGATTGTTAAATTATAAAAGATTACACGGATGTATTCGATTTTAAAAGTAGTAAACTCCTAGTTTACTTAGTTTATATTATTTATGTAAAATTAATTTAGCAAGAGGATTAAGGGTTTGTTTTAATCTTTGTTTTATTTTTGAATTGTGCACGAAGAAGCTAAGAATTTAATTTTTAAAGTCAATATGTATGGCACGCCGTTTAATATCATTATAAAAATTCTACCAAATTAAATTGATACTCAAAGAAAAGAAATTATTATTATTATTATGTCTAAACATACTTATAATTCATCGAATTATTATTAAGCTATAATTATTAAGCACATAATTGAAAATTCAGAATTAATATTATGTCTAGACAAAATATTAATTCTAAATTTATTTTATGTTATAACATAAAATATTTTCGGGAATTAAAAGTGTACATAATTGTAATTCCCCAAAAAATTCTTGAATTTTCATTATGTACATAATAAAAATTCGTGAACTCTCCTGGGGAATTAATAGCAAAACGGCATGCCACATCCCTATGAGTTCACAAATTAAAATTATGTACATAATAAAAATTGGGGAATTACAATTATGTACATAAATCAAGAATTAAAGAATTAGAAAATTATGTACGTAATAAAAATTTAGAAATTACAGTGTATGTGCATAATTTTAATACCTGAAAAATTTTTTATGTCATAACATAAAATAAATTCAGAATTAATATTTTGTCGAGACATAATTTTAATTCTACATTTTCAATTATGTGATAGCTTAATGATAATTTTATAAATTATAGGTATGAGTAGGTGTACAGCCTACACTTTGAAGTGATGGGATCTCCGTCCGGGGGGTCGGGACGGGCCGCAGCGAGTTGTGGGGATTGCCGTGAGGGGTGGGCGAGAGGCAGGTGGGCGACGAGGGGAAAATTTCTTTCCCCTTACCGCAGCGGACCTCCCCGCGCCCAGGGGCGGATCGTCGAGATCATCCCCCTGGGCTCGGTCAGGGGCGGCGCGGTGAGATTTTTTTCGCCCCGGGCGAGATTTTATTCTCTCTCGCGGGGCGGCGGGCGCAGAGGTCGCCACCGTTTTTTTTTTTTTCCGTCCCTCGCGGAGGTTGCCGCCGCGGACTCTCCCCGCTAGGCGCGAGCAGTCGCGCGATGGCTCGCGACTCTCGGGGACGGGGGTGCGGTCGCCCCCGGCGCGCGTGGACGCCGGGGGTGCGCGAGGGCGACGGATGCGGTCGGGGCGATAGCGGGGCGTTCTCGAGTCGGGTTTTATCGGGGCGATTACCGGCGGAGAGGACTCTTCGTTTTATCGGACAGATTTCCTGCGGTTCGGCGATTGTCGGCGGAGAGGACTTCTCGTTTTATCGGACCGATCGATCCTATATAAATCGCGGGGTAGCGCGAGAGACGTCTATCGAGACTCGGTCGAGAGCGCGAGGAACGTCGACATGAACGTCGCGGAGAGTCAGCAGAAGGACGTGGAGATAATGGCGATCCTGGACGATTCGCCGTTGGGCGCGGAGGTCGAATCGCCGACCTTCGCCCTGGTCGACCTGCTGAACGAGATATGGAGACCCGAGCGCTCGGCGACGCGGAACCTGAGAGATTTTCTCGCGAGCGTGTCGAGATACCTGACGAATCAGAGGGACACCGGTGCGCGCCGCGTGCGCGAGGGCAAGGAGATAAGAAGCGCGATCACGGAGCTCTACGGATTGTGGCTGAAGGAAGGTCCGGTGAGTCCGACCTGTTCCGTGGACGACATGTATCGTTTCGTTCGCGCCCAATTTCCGTCTAAGGTGTACTCGTCGCTGGTGAAGGGTCTGATGACGCACGATACGTTCTACGAGTGGATCAGCGAACACGAGAGCCACGTCAACGGTGCGTCGACCGTCAAGGCGGCGGACGCTTCCGCGTCGGGCGCGGTCTCGACGGATTCGCCCGTGGACGCTCTCGCGTCGCGCGCGGTCCCGACGGATCACGCGTACGGCGCGAACGAGTCGCGCGAGGACGAGGAGAACGGCGGCGGGTTCGACGCGCTGTTCGATCTGTCGTCGGATCGCGATCTGGATCGCGTACCGCAGTACGTCTCGAGCATGAAGGACCGAAGACTCTTCACCCTCAGGTCGCCGGGGGAGATCGGGTCTCAGCTGGTTCGCATGGACGTCTTCGACGTCAAGGATATCGTCAGCAGGGACAAGCGCGAATGGTGGAGATACGCGAAGGTGAGAGCTCAGTTTCTCACCTCTCTCTCGCGCGCGGATCACAAGCGGCAGTTGATGCTGCAGATGATGGATCTCGTGGCGGACGATCTGAAAAAGGTTCCGGGGATCCAGAAGAAGAAGAATCTTACCTACGAGAGCGGGCGAGGCAACTTTTGAGATGTATCTCGCGGGAAAAATATACGCTTGTTCGAAAAAAAAAAAAACGTTGGTTTTCTCATTTTTCCCCGCTTTCCTCCCATCCCGTTTTTAGATATAGGGAAAAAATAAAAAGTTATACAAGGTTTTGTTTTTTTTTCTTTATTATTGTTTTACCGCTATTGCTACACCGTTACAATCTTTCTCTACCGAAGCACAGAGCGGCCAACTCGCAGTCGACGATATCGCCGCGGTCGAAGGTCTCGCTCTCGCGTATCGCCCTCGAGACGTTCGCGGGATCCGCCATGGTGGCCGCGATGGCGAGGAAGCGCGACAGCCTCGAGTCGATCCTGCCGGTCATCGAGGACAGAGTGACGATGACGCGGTTGACGCACAACTCCAGGTCGAACAGGAACAGCACCGTGCTCATCGACGCGACGAGACGCGTCGTCGACGTGTCTATGCGCAGGATAGGCTGATTGTGTATCCTTCCGAATCGCAGCGTCAGGTTTCCGTCGGCTAGGCACATCGGAGGCGGCGGAGCGTGGTTCTCACCGCTGTGCAGGTGGGACAGCACGACGCGTCTCTGGTCGAGAAACTCCCTCCACGTCTCGGGCGAGAGCGATATCTCCTTGCCGTGGCAATCCCCTATGACGATGGTCACGTAGAAGGGGAGCACGACGGCGACACCGACCTCGACGAACTTGTATCCCGTTCTAGTCAACTCGTATCTCCTTCCCAGAATCCGCTGCGGACGCTCCGCGTCGCGCTTCGAGACTTTGCGTCTGTGAAACGACGAGAATCGTGACAACGACGAGAATCGCGACAACGACGAAAAAAGTCGCGACAGCTAGATCGCGCGTCGACTTACGTCTTTTTCCGCTCGTCGCCGTTGCTCTGGCTCGGTTCCGCCGATCGCTCGTCGAGTCCTCTCTTTCTCGCTCCACCCGCGACGTTATCGCGGTCTCCGTCCGAGTAGCGCGCCTCGAAGTGCGTGGGCTGCGGCGGCGGCGAATACATATCGTCGCGAGACTGATCGCGCAATAATGGCAGTCTCAGGGGATGATGGTATATATATCGCAACCCTCCTCGCCGATTCAAGGGTGACGCGCGAAACCGCGATTTATCGCTCCGTTTCCCGTTCCTCCCCTTCCTTCGACAGATTATCGCCGCTCGCGAGCGCGTCGATTCTGACGAATCGATTCAAGAGATCCCGCAACTGCTGCAGCAGTCCGTCTCTCGGGCAAGCGACGCCGAGGATCCCCAGGTCGAATCTACCGGCCGCCGTCACGGTCCTCGTGAAGTCGTTGAATCTGTAGAACTGTTTCCTCCCGACGAAATACAGATTACCGTCCGTGTACCGAAACGCCAACGTTACACCGGAGGGTATCCCCGGAAATATCTTCTCGATCGTGTAAAATTTTACGATTCTCATCGAGCAATCGTCCATCTCGCCCACGATCTCATTGTTGTATATCACGAAGGTCCGCCCTTTGTTCGTGCTCACCACGGCGTTGATCCTCGCGTCCGCGGGAATTCCGAGCTCGGCGTAGGATTTCGGCCAGGTCGGCACCAGCGCCAGACGCGGATTATAGGTGACCATGTAGACTCTCCTGTCCGCGAACAGCACGAGACTGCCCGAGGGCGTCTCGTACGCGGCCGTCAGACGCGTGAAGTTCTCGGGGAGAAAATTCATGTAGTCCGTCAGCAGCATCGGCCTCTTGTAGGTTTTTCCGTCGAGATCGACCGACCATAAGCGTCGTTCGTGCGCGACGTACAATCGGCCGCTCGACACCAGCACGACGTCCGGGCATCGCAGGGCGCACAGGTCCGTTTCGACGTCCACCGTCGTGCTCGTCGTCGTCGTCGTCGTCGGTGGCGGCGCGGTCGTCGTCGTCGTCGGCGCGGTCGTCGTCGTTCTCGGAAATTTGGCGCTTTTCTTAGCGCCGTATAGATGCTGAATAGAAAGAACGTCCTCTAGACCAAGTTTAACGGGGAACGACTTATCGGGCGCGAACGCGTACATCACCGCGTCCGGGTTGGGCGTGTGCATCAGACCTAGAGCGTGACCGATCTCGTGCGTCAGAGTTTGAAGCAGATGCTGCGTTCCCGCGGGATTGTCGGTCAGGTATATGTGCCACGGTTCCGCTCTGTCGACGTGCACCTCCGAGACGAAGTCGACGTCTCCGGTCGGGTAGAACGCGTGAGCCAGTACCCCGCCGCGACCGTCCAGATCCGCCGAGCACATTCCGTCCGATCGAGAGCCCGCGTACGTGTGAAGACCCTCGCGAAACGATATCAGAATGTCGGGGTTCTGCGAATCGCGCTCGAAGGTCAGCGACGAATTCGCCGTCCACAGATCGAACGCGGCTCGAGCCGTCTTCAGCATCTGCGTAGTGGCCAGGTGGAAGTTCCACCTGAGATGCGTCTTCGGCCATTTGCGCCCGAGCGGGGCGTACGTGCGCTCCGACACGTCCTCGACGCCGCATCGCGGTTTGCGCATCAGATTCAGCGTCTCCTCGTTCAATTCGCCGTTGCCGGGTAGTCGGTAGTATTCCTGGAACAGCTCGACAGCCTGACGGAGATCTCGGTCGGTGTTCCCGGACGAAGACCTCTGTAGATCGTTGTACAGATATCCATATTTCTGCAGATATCGGGTCGCCGTCTCGCTCTCGTTGGACTCGCGGTTCGCCGCGACGACGACGGTGATCGCGCACAGAGCGACGCGCGCGAGCGACATCGCCGAGAAGAGGGGTGGAAACGAGAAGCGACGCGCGTCACGGCCGGAGCGCGATTGACGGAGGTACAGGTGTCGAGGAGCGTCGTGACGAGGGGTAGGGGAATATTTTTAGGGCGAGAATCGCTAGACGCGCGAGACAGGGCGTTGTCGCGTCGGACGAGGAAAGTCGTTTTTCGCGTTTCAGGAAAATCGACATCCGGGAGATGAGTCTATCTCGCGGTCAGAAAATCGGCGTCCGGGGGAATGAGCGTATTTTTTTCGCGATTAACGTCAGGGGGATGACTGTTTTTCGCGGTCAGGAAATCGACGTCCGGGGGATGACTCTGTCCACGACTCGCGTTTTCCGTTCGAGATAAGCGATTCTTCCAACAAAGAAAAAATGGGGTAGGGGTATTGCGTTTTTCCCGTTTCGCAGGAAAGAAACGTCCGGAGACGAGATCTATTTTTCGCGCTTTTACCGCAGATATCGTCATTCGCGCGGTATATAAGATCTACGAGTTCGCGAGTCTTCATCAAAGTTTTCCAGTCGATCGTAGTGTTCGTCGCAATATCGTAACGTAATGGAGCAACTCAGAGATCTCGTTATGACCTGTCACGCATTGAGGGTCAACGCCGAGGGCGCGTCGAGCCAGGCGAGAATCTTGGCCGAAAGCGCTGAAGGACTCTACCACGCCGTGGAGAATATTACGAGCAATACACCGGCGTCTCTGAGAGTTAGGTTTTTCCTCGACGAGAGGAAAAAGATCTTTCAGAAAATGTATTTGTTTTTTTTTTTTTTCGTTTCTCTCCGTTGCGCGAAATCAGCGATAATAGCGCGTTTTTTTCCTTTCAGATACAGCGCGATAAAACTCGTAAAGGACATGCGAAAAGAGCTGATCGACGGGGCATTGGTCGATGTTCAGACCCTCGAGCGCGAGTCGCGCAAGTTCAGCGCTCTCTTTGGAGACGCGGGATCCTCGCGATCCCGCGGGACTGGAGACGCGTCATCGCGAGAGCGAAGCGACGACGACGACGACGACGATGACGACACCGATATGGAGAAGCGCACGGAGAAGCGAGCCAGCGACGACGCCGGTGAAAAGCGGGTCAGACGCAACGACACCGCTGTCGCCGCGGAGTCGTCGATAGTAACGCTGGATTGAGCGTTATTTTTCGCGTACACGATCCGTGTATTGGTATTTACGTATTAAAAAGAAAAATGAGAATAACAAGTAGATATAAAAATAATAAGTAATAAGTAATAATCCAGCGTTATTTTTTTGTGTACACGATCCGTGTATTGGTGTTTACGTATTAAAAGAAAACGATATTACAATCGTCTATTTATTTCTCGACTCCTCTCTTTCCTCTCCGTATATTAGTCACGCTCGCGATATCGCGCGGCGTCTCCGAGATAAAATAAAAAATAAATAAGAAGAATAAAAATAAATAAAAAGTATAAATAACAAGTATAATGATAAATAATAATAAATAATAAATAATAAATAATAATAAATAATAATAATAAATAATAATAAATAATAAATAAGAATAAATAATAAATAACAATAATAAATAATAAGTAGTAATAAGTAATGTAGTAATAAGTAGTAATATATAAGTAGTAATAAGTATAAATAATATATTCTCGCTTCTCGTCGCACCGCGTACGTCGCGCGCGTCTTATCGCTGTTATCGCTCTCTTCGTCGCACCACGTACCTTCTCTCTCGCACTCGTCTTATCGTTTCCTCTCGCGGCATTGCGTGTCTCGTATAGTATAAATACAAGCATATAAATATTCTCGCGACGCGAAGGAATGAATGAGCGTAGCGCGAGTATAGAAAAACGCGCGTTACATCGCGCTCTCCTCGTCGCACCGCGAACCTCTCTCTCTCGCGTCCTATCGTACCGCTCTCGCCGTAAAAATGGCCCGTGGACAAACGAGCGTACAGCCGTATCGCGAGATGTATATTTTTTTATTCGTATAATTTATATTTATAGAGTGCAAAATAATATATTTTTATTCGTATATAATTCATATTTTATTCGTATATAATTCATAGAGTACAAAATAATATATTTTATTCGTATATAATTCATAGAGTACAAAATAATATATTTTATTCGTATATAATTCATATTTATGAGTACAAAATACGGGGATATTGACGCGATGTTACACGTCGTCGAGACGCGCTTGTCGTTCCCTCCACCAGTCGTGCATCTTGCAGACGTTCTCCATGGCGCAACTCCTCTCGTGTCGTCCGCAGCGGAAGGCTCGAGTCGCGTCGAGAGTCTCCAGACGACCGATGCTGTCGAAATCGATGTCCATCGACTCGATCGTCGCCTCGACGTCCCCGAGAATCTCCCTCAGCCATCTCTTCTTCTCCGAGCCTTTCACGTACACGACTGTCGAATCGTCTCGATTCAGCCCGTCGTCCACGATGCGTCGGACGATCGCCTTCCCACGTTTATACTCCCCGTCCTCCCATCTCAAGCCGTGATGATTGATTGATTGATGGAGCTTTATTAGCCTTCTCGGCTATTTTTTACATCAAAATATCCTTAGCTACCATCCTCCACATGAGGTACAATATATTCTCTTAACCTACGCTTGAATGGTTCAAGTCTTTCGGATTGCTTAATTTCTATCGGTAGGGCGTTATACATGTTCAAACCTTCATAATATAAACTTTTCTGTGCGCTTCTCGTCCTGCGATATTGAATTCTAACATTCTCAGCCTGCCTCGTTTGCCGACCACTCACATCTCCTACTATTTCTATCCTATTACTTAAATGTTTTGGCATTATGCCTCTTACTAACTTAAAAATAAAAATACATACATTATACATTAGCCTCTGTCTTATATTCATAAACTTAAGGGTTTGCAGCATCACATCTACCTTTGTATATCGCGAGCATTGAAGTATGATTCTCATGGCACGGTTTTGCGCCACTTGTAGTCGATTTAGTTGCGTTTCACCCATGCCTACTAACAGCGTTGCACAATATTCAAAATGAGGCGCTATGATAGACTTATACACAGTACATCTAGTGTACACCGATATATCATTTCCTATTCTATTCAGAAAACTCACTTTTTTCCCTATTTTCTTTAACATATAATCACAGTGATCCTCCCAACGGAGTTTACTATCGATCATTACACCCAGATGTTTCGCTACCTCGACACGCTCTATTACAGTTCCATCCAAACTTTTTACAATTATGTCTGTTTTTAATTCTTTCCTTATACTTCTAACTATCATATATTTGGTCTTATCTGCATTCATTTTCAACATATTCACATTCATCCATTCTTCAAGTATACCGAGCACCATATTTAGTTTTATTCCTAATTCCTCACAACTTTCTCCTGTTACACTTGCGGTCGTGTCATCTGCAAATAGTCTAAATATACTTCCCTCCGGACAGACTTTAACTATATCATTTATATACAAGATAAACAATAGCGGCCCTAATACGGATCCCTGTGGCACTCCATATACTGTCTCAATTATTTTAGAACATATATCATTGATTCTGACTTGCTGCTTTCTATTACTTAAATACGATATTATCCATTCCAATACCACACCTCTTATTCCATACTGATATAATTTATCCACTAATCTTACTCTATCAATTGTCTCAAACGCTCTCCTGAGATCCAAGAATAACACTCCCACCATTTTTTTATCCTCAATTATCAACTTCCATTCCTCGATACAACTTTGAATTGCTGACTCACACGACTGCTGTTTCCTAAAACCCGATTGGTATTCGGTTAATATTTCATTATCTTCTATAAATTTATCCAACTGTTTTTTAACCACTAATTCTAACACTTTTTCATATATTGGTAACATATTAATTGGCCTATAATCACTCGCTTTCTTTGGTTTGTTTACCTTTGGTATCGGTATTATCGTTGATGTTTTCCATCCTTCTGGAAATTTACCTGACCTAAGCGAATCATTTATCACACCTACGAACTCATCATTTATCACAGGTAGCGCCATTTTCAATATATTACTATTTATCCCTTCCTCTGTTCCGTTCTTTCGTGGTAGTTCCCTAACAATTAGTTCTAGATCACTTTCACTAATTGGCTCAAAATTTTCCATAATCCCCTTATTCTCAATTACATAAATAGATCTTCAACCTGTGTCTTTTATTCCTCTACTATTAATAGATTGCACAATGTTACTAATACTTTTTACATAGTATGAATTAAATTTATCAGCTATATTGCACTCTTCCATATCTTCTACTATTTCAAAATCAACATTATCAATGTTCACTGGACCTCTTTGCTCACCCTTAATTAGTTCTTTCAATGTTTGCCACATCTTTGTAGGATCCCTCCTATTATTATCTATCATATCTTTATAATATTCTTTCTTTTTCGTCCTGATAAGTTTAACCACTGCATTTCTCTCACTTTTAAATTGCACCCAATCCTGTTCCACATCAGTGTTCATTGCCTTAAAATAAGCTGTATCCCTTTTAGCTGCAGCCATTCTTATGTCCTCTGAAAACCATTTCTTCCCTTCCCCTATTTTCGGAATTCTAAACTTTTTCTTAGGCGCTGTAGTATCTAGCGCACTAACCATATTCTCAACAAATTTATCTGCTCTCTCGTTTACATCTAGCTCTACTATTTGCTTACATTTCCCTTCTGCTATTAAATTAAGAAAATCGTCTGCATTAAATTTACTATAATCCCTACCAATAAATTCTCTATATTTATCACTCGACTTACTAACACTAAAGTCAACTTTCAGCCACGCATGATCCGTTATTTTAGGTTTTTCCTTTACTTGAACATTTACTTCACTATTCGCGAAAACTAAATCTATAATTGTTTGACTGTTTTTTGTAACTCTTGTTGGACTATTAACATATTGTTTCATTCCAAAGCTTAACATTGTTGATTGCAGCTTTCTCACATAAAACGAATCTATCATTAAATCTATATTAAAGTCCCCTATTACCATACATTCTCCTTTAATTACCAAAGATTCCACTATGTCCTCCAGAAATCTTATAAAATCACCATCCGACGCACTCGGTGAATGATAAACTACCATTACCATACCTTTATACAAATTTTCTCGTACCTCAATTGCTGCGCACCAACAATTTGAAACAATTTTCCTCGTTAACACTACCTCATACTTAATGTCACTTCTTATATATAAAATTACTCCTCCTGTATTTCTGCTTTCAGCATCGCATCTTACTATGTTGTAGCCCGGTACACAAATTTCACTGTCTTCAATATCTGCTATTAACCTAGTTTCCGCCAACGCCAAGATTGCAGGATACATTCTCTTCATAACTTGATGTTGAATCTCCTCCTTATGAGCCATTAAACTTTGCGCATTGGTATACAAAATTGACTCCATTTTTGTCTGCAATTGCTACTTAGTAGTTTCCCAGCCAGTCCTCTTTTTTTCCTCCTCAAGTGCTCTTCTAAATGTCGGACACTCCGTACTTAAGGCATCATGCTCATCATTTATCTTCAAGTTGTACGTCTTGATTTTATACATACAGTTTACACACCTCTTTTCCGATACCGTACATTCGCTTGCTTTGTGGTTGCCCGCACATTTATGGCATGTGTCCTGCCGAGTACAATTTTTAGCTATGTGATAGTATCCCCAACACTTGTAGCATCCTTTAACACTGACGTAATTAAATACACGACATTTTCTCCAACCTATATTTATTTTCTCTCTTTTCAGCATTAATTCATGAGTCACTTTATCAACTTCAAGTATTAAAGAGCCTTCTTCTTTTCTTCTGGGACGCATATTATCATTTCTTCCTTCTAAAACAATTCTCTTCACCACCTTTATATAGAATCCTTCTCTTGTCTCATCGATTTTATTTTGCTTCTTGATTGCATCCATTAAGTTTTCTTCTTTCAATTCCATTTCTTCTTTACCCACATTTATAATTTTAATCTTCGGTTCTATCTTCTTTGGTTCCATGACTTTATAATCTTCTCCCATCTCCTTCTGTACTGTGGTCTTCAGCTTCTCCATCTCTCCCTCCCACTCTCACATCCCAGGATAACTGATCCGTTATTTCCTTTTCTGAGCCTTGTTATCCCCACTCCTAGATTTTTTATGTCTACTCTGTCTTTTACCAAATTCTTGGTAGCTTCACTTTCTTGTTGCTTCTTCGGCTTGACTATTATCACGCTTTCTTTTTTCTTTCCTTTCACCGCCTCACAATAGCTTCTTGGCGCCTCCCTTGTCGATCCCCCAATTTCTCCCTGTATACTCCTCCTCAATTCATCAAATTCTAGCTTTATACTTTCCAATTCCTCTCGAACTATATCCTTAATAATCGTTTTGATTTCCTTTTTGCATACCATTTCATCTCTTATCTCTCTTACTGCCTTCACTAGCCAATCTATCTTTACATCCAGCCCAGAAGACTTTGCACTACCCGATATGTTAGATGCAGATCCTGAAGATCCCGATGACCCCAGCCTGTCTCTCCCGCTCCCCGACGCTACCGTTGTCTTCTTATTCATATCTGTTTTATCAGTTCCAATTGAAAATTCATCAAATGGACCCTCACATTTCACCACTTCATTGTCTCTATTGTAAATCTTGTGTCTAACAATACAACTGCGATGAAAAAATAATTTATCACATACCCTGCACTGGAATACAAGGCTCTTTATCTCCTTCTTACACGCAGAGCACCTATACTCCGCGTATTCAGTGTCAATCATATCTGCATTACCGACCGATATCAGATATCGCTCACACTTCACGCACGAATCCGATAGTTAGATCATGCGCAGACGCAAAAAAAGACCAGAGATCCAACCGCTGACGTCGATTAGCTAGATCATGCGCAGACGCAAAGAAAAGACCAGCAAAGCGGAAAACCAGGAGCATGCGCAGGAACGCAGGTCACTCAGCGGAAAGCATATACAGGCGCATGCGCATCAGAGATCCTCCTCACACCGCAGCATGTAATTCGTTCTAGCTGTCTTACATGCGTACCAGCCCAAAGCGTACACAGGCGCATGCGCATAGGTCTTCTTCACACCGCAGGCACGCCAGCAGGACGGTGCAGATGGAACAGATGGACAAGCGCACGCGCAAACAAAAATCCTCACCTCCCGCAACACACAGCCCAAGAGTTAGGTTAGGGCGCAAGCAGTCCCGTCACCAGAATATTGGCATAACGGTGACAAGCCCGGAAGAAACTGACTTCAATTCGTAATAAGCAACGAAAATCTTATATGCAACTGCAACAAAAAAGCCCGAAGGCAGCTTACGGCAGAGATATGTTCAATCCAAGTACGAGCGCTAAACAAGCGTGCATTGCGTTATACTCACAAGAGAGAGAGAGAGTGATTCGTCGTCAGCCAGCACGCCCGCGACTTTTCCGCCCTCGTTAAAAGATCCCATTCTAGCGGGGCGCAAAACACGTGATGACTCAGCTCTTTTCCACTCTTGAGCACCGCCACCTCCTTGACCGTGAATTTATCGCGGACGACGAACCCCTGCAGATCCACGAAGATCGGTGCGACGGACATGAATGGGGAAGCGCGCGTTCTTTCTCGTTTCAACAATCCAACCCCGCTCCACTGACGTCCTCCCCGCGCGGCATTCGCGCGCGGCACGCGCTGCAATCCTTGATGAGCGGCGGTGGGCCGTCCACGTGCGATTACGCCCACGGAGGGTTGTGATGCTCCAGACACGAACGATAGGTCCTCACCTCGGGGTCATACCTCAGGTGATCGGGCAGTCTCTCCCACACTCGCTCGACGTAGTCCGGAAATTCGCGCAGCAGAACGATCTTCGACACGTATTGAAGATGCTCGGCGGACAGATTGAGAATGTCGCGCCTGTCGACCAACAGGAGAAACATATCTTGCTCGCGAGATTCGGCGTCGGGGCGTCAGCGACGGAGAGAGGATCGAAACGAGACTCAGCTCGACCGCTCTCCGCTCGACTATTTATTCGCACCCTCTTTTCCGGCGCGTCTCTCTTATCGCCGATCGATCGTCGTGTAACTTGTCGTTTTATCTCTCGACGACTTTACCGCCTTATCTCTCGAACATTTTCGCTTATCGTTCTTCCTGTGTGCCTTCTACCGATAATTCCGTAGTCTAAGTTGTCGTGTGGTTATCTAATTGACTCGTTCAACCACTTCCGTTCTACACGATTTTGCGAACGATGTTGGTCAGCGGGTTGTACTCGACCACGCGATCGTGAATGATAAGACAGTAGGCTGTCGTGTTGGGAGCTACGTTGCGTTTGCAATCGAACTCTACGCGAACGTCCACGGTACCGCTCTTCGTCGACCCATTCTGACGCGAGCAATCGATCACCGCGAACGGATTCCTCGCGAAGTCGCGCGGCGTTAGAAACGCGCCGTCGCGCTCGCATCCGTAGTACGATCTTCGAAATTTCACGTACATGTCGTACAGCACGGCGATTCTCTTCTTCTCGAAATCTAAGTTCATGTCGTCGTAGGGATAAAATTCCGAATTCAGATACAACTTCACGTCCGTGAGATTACCGCTGTCGAACTCGGAGGCGCGTTTCACCGGATTGTTGTGCCTCTCGGTCTGCAGCGCGAAAATGACGTATCGCGGTTTCTCCAGCTGCGTCGCAAGCTTTCACGGCCCACGAATGTTTGTTGGTGTTCGGTAGCAGGGGATACTCGTACAGATCCCACGAGCGAAACCCCATGCTCAGGTATCGCCCGCTCTCCAGTGTTCGCAAAAGGGACAATTTATTCACGTCGTTGAGCATCACGTGCGGCATTCGCCACTGTATCTTCGACAGAACGATCCTAGGATCCTTGTGACGGTTCGTCACGATGGAATTGGCGTCGCTCCGCGAACGTATGAGAACGAGCTCGTGTCGCGCGTTTATCACCACGCGTTTGTAATCCTCGCAGAAACCCAGAAGCGTGTTGAGGGGCACGCAAAAGTTGAAATCGCCGAACCTGATCTCGGAATCGTCGCTGCTCCATCCCGCGTTCCACAGTCTCTTGCTCCTCTCGGCGGTCAGCGACGCGAGACTCTTGATCGTGCTGGTCACTCCGACGTTTCTGTTCCTGTCGATCTCCACGCCGTTGAGCTCGTACCTGATCTCGTCGAACATAAACGCCACGCAATTGTTGTCCAGACTCGTGTCGTTTTCTGGGAGATCGTCGGTGAGCGTTCCCTCGACGTAGAGAAAACTCTCGCAGGGTAGCGTGTACAGATCCTGCTGCTGTATCGGTATTCGTATCTCGTCGCTGTGCCCGAGCGAGGTGTTGGCGTACGGATTGTACGTGTGAGTCTCGATCTTGACGATGCGATCGTCGAAGATCGGCTCACCCCCGATACCCAGAATGTCGGCCATGGCCGTTTCTCACGGCGAAACCCAGAGATCGCAGAAAAGCGACGTTCTCGGCGCTCAGTCCGTTTCTCCTCCTCCCTCTCGCTCCGCGCGCTTCTCTCGCGGGCGCGACGACGGATGCGCTCTTCCGGTCTCTCACCGACGACTCGTTCAGAACGAGCATTTCTCACTCGCGCACATGTCACTCAGTGTTTTCTGCGCCGCACGTGCAACCGAACCGTTATCTCCTCCCCGCGAAAATCGATCAATCGACCGATCTGATCCACGACGCGCACCGTTATGTCGGTGATGCTCCGCGCGATGACCGGGAGATAAATGATCTGCGTCGGGGTCTCCGACAGCTTATATCCCGGCGGAACGTTCGGCGCGAATTCGTGCACGGTGTGCACCGGTACACCGTCGCTGTAAGCTCCCGCGGTAACGTTGCACTCCACGCGAATGACGTTCACGCGCATGATGTTCACCGGTCCGTCGGACGCTTACCATTTTTTCGGTTCTAGCGCGCGAGGCGTCGAGAAACCCAGCAGAGAGCCAATGTTGTTCGGTTTGGCGAAATTCACTCTGTAGGCGCACCTGATCTCGCTTCTCATGGTATTCTCGTTAGCCCGGAGAATTATCGAGCGTTCGCCCTCTTTGTCGTCGTCATCGTCGTCGACGTATATGTAATCGTCCTCGGCTTGCTCGGAGCTGCCGCGTCTGCGAAGAATAGCCGATCGCAGATATCTCTCTATAGCGCGCAATTCGTAAGATCCCTCGGGAATAACGATCGCGAGATCCTCGGTGTCGAAGTAAAACGTATTGTTAGTAGAGTCGATGTTCGGTATCGTGTTGTACGTCTCGAAATTCGCGAGACCTATCTCGTATTCGCCGTCGTTCAGATCCAGGGCGGGAAAGTAGCTCGAGGTGAGAACGCTGGTCCTCCCGGTCAACGTGAGAGTCAGCGACATGACCGGGGGCGACTCAAAGACGCTTCCAATCGATCTCTCGCAGAAATCGCAGACACAACTGACCGCAGATACTCTGATCGAACCTCTGATACGATCGACGATTGTACGCGACGCTCGCGTCGCGTCCGAGATATCGCTCGAGTTCCACCGGGGGTCGAAGATTTCCGAAAGCGTCGAAGTAGATCGCGCTGTTTCCCTTCTTCGCGTAGGCGACCCAGTGCGTACCTGGACCCACCGCGTCGTCGAGATTCACGATTCCGCTCTCGTTGCGACGCGCTCTCGACGGTAGCGCGTCGCGCATGAACACGCCCCTGAAATAAGGTATTCGCGAGCGACGCGCGATCCGATTCAACTGCTCGTCCGTCGTGGCACCGGACGCCGACAGATCGGGCGTCACTGGCGTCTCTTTCCGCGAGATTTTTTTTTACTCCTCGCTCTTCTGGTCGTCGCGCCGCTACCGCGTTTGTACGGCGCGAGATACAACCCGCGACCCTCCATCGCGCGATTGTGACGCGCCAGCTCCTCGAGCTGGCGTCTGGCGGCCTTGCCGTCGTTCACGGCCTTGGCCACGCCGGCCGCTCCACCGATCAAAGATCCGAGCGCCCCCAACATCGGTAGAAGAGGCAAGAAACCTCCGCGTTTCGCCGCCGGAAGAACTCTCTTCCTCGTCGTCATCTTTCTTCTCCTCTTCCTCATACCCCTACCTAGCTTCGTCTTTGCTCTCATAGCAGCCCATACGGCAGCCGCGGCGGCTCTCTCCCCGAGGGTCGCGTCGCTCGCCGAAACGCGCTCGCGCGCTCTCTCAGCGAGCGCTCGATCGGCGACGTGTCGATCGGCGAGTTTGCTGTTTCGAGAGTAAGCGATGTCGTGCTCGCGACACGCCGCGTCCAACGGATTGACGCCTCGATCGCCGCGAGCTAGTCGTTTCGCGAGACGAGTACCGGGTCCGCAGAACTGATAGCCGGGAATGTGCAGCTCGAAGGGGAGCGCGTCTATCGCCCTGTTCAACAGTCCGCCGCCGACACTCCGCGTCGCGTATGACATTCGTCGCGCTTGTCCGTCGGTAAGAGAGACATCGCGATCACTGCGCGAACGATCGGTCGTTCGCGCGTATAAACAAAACGAGCGCGCACGCGCGCGATACGCGACAGATGCGATTCGTGAGACAATCGACGACGATAGGCGTGCCTAATCTCGATCGCAAGACGCGACTGGGGTCGGGTCTAGCGGTCAGAGAGACGCGACGACACGGCCCTTTGCTGCCGAACGCGATACGTTGCGTCATCTGTGGCCCCTCCAACTGCGGTAAGACGAACGTCCTGATAAGTCTGTTGGAAAGCCCGAACGGCCTGCGTTTCGAGAACGTGTACGTGTACTCGAAATCTCTGCATCAACCGAAGTATCGATACCTCGAGAGACTGCTCGAATCGATGGACGAGATCGGTTATCACGCGTTCTCCAACAATCGGGACGTCGTGCCGCCGAGCGAGGCGCTCCCCGATTCGATATTCGTCTTCGACGACGTGGCCTGCGACAGGCAAGACGCGATCAGGGAGTACTTCGCGATGGGTCGACACTCGAACATCGATTGTTTCTATCTCTGTCAGACGTACGCTAAGATACCGAAGCACCTGATACGCGACAACGCTAACATGCTGATTCTCTTCAGACAGGACGGCACCAATCTGAGGCACGTGTACGACGATCATGTGAACCCCGATATGCCGTTCGAGGATTTCTGCGCGCTGTGTCGCGAGTGTTGGCGACGCAGGCACGGCTTCGCGGTGATAGACAAGGACAGCGCGCTGCAAAACGGCAGATACAGACGAGGATTCAACGACTTCGCCGTGCTGTAGATCGATCAGTCGGGAACGATAAGCGGCGCGGAGATAACCTCGAAGGACGCCGTCGAGCGGGAGAGAACCGCGAGGGAGATCGCCAAGACGCGCGCCTCGATTCGCAAAAAATACAGAGCGTTGAAAACCGGCAAGATCGAGAGCGAAATCGCTCTCGAGAGGCAGTTCAAGCCGATCGTCGATCCGCTGAAGCAGATCGCCGAACGCGGAGGTGAGCCCGAGGACGACGGCGTCGTCGTTAAGAAGAAGCGCGAGGAGAGCGACGACGATGGAGAAATCGCGTGAGAAACGAAGCCCAAGAGGAAAAGATCGAGCGCCGCGTCGGACATGCTCGCGATTCGTTCCGCGCCTCTGGAACCGCGGAGGTTGTCGAGCGTCGCGTCGGACGCGCTTGCGGTTCGATCCAGCACGCCTCTGGAACCGCGAAGGTTGTCGCTGAGGGAGGAGGACGTCTTTCAGTCGCCGCAACTCTCTCTCGAAACGTCCATCAGAGAGGTTCTGCAAACGCCGGAGGGTCGCGAGGATCTGCGGAAGAGTCAATTGGGACCCTTGGGAAAGAAATACGTGGACGCTCTTTTCCTCGGCGGGGACACGATCGATCACGTTTACGGCGTGTACGTCGCGAACGACGGCCCGATGCTCGGCGACAAACGGTTCGAGATACTCGCGGACGATTCCGTGATCGTGGACGGGGTGACGTACAAGGGCACGCCCGGCTTGTACGAATTGATCTTCAAGAGACTCCCCGATGACGCGATCTACACCAAGGATGATCTGCACAAATATAGAAGTCTACTGTTGGCGACGAACGCTCATAAACGCGGTTACAAAGCCGAAAATCCTATCAAGGGTAGCAAGGGACACAAATACAAGAATATCATCGCTCCGCTCCTGCCTCGCGAGAGAATCGGCAGCGCTAGAAAAGGCGCCGGCGTGACCGATCTACCGTCGAACATGAGATTGAATCGCAACAAGATAGATTACGTTCACTGGGACGATCCAAACGAACTCGTAGATCGTCTTCGACTGCTCGACGCCTCTCGTCGAGCCGGCAACGACGCGCACGACAACGAGATTCTGTCGATAATCGAGGAGCTCCGAGAGGCCGGGATCATAAACTGAACCGTCGCGACGATCTCGACGGCAGTGCGACGATGTCGGTGAACAAGTTCGGAATGTCTCTGGAGAGACGCGGCGACGACGGAGGACCCGCGACGGGGAGATTGCGATCCTCGATCGAATCCTTGCGAAGCTACGTGCGCGACAGCGGGCTCTGTTCGGAGCAGGACTCCTTCGACGCGAAGAAACGCAAGATTCGACACGTGGGCGCGCCGGAGTGGGACGCCGACGCGACGAACAAGAGCTACGTCGAGCGCGGGCTCGGGGATCTGAGACGCGAGATCGAGACGTTTCGCGCGAGAACGAACGGGGCGCTGTCGGCGACGAGAGAGGAGGTGAACGTTTTGAACGCTCTCGGGAGCAAGGTGGCCACTTTGAAGGACAACGTCGAGCGCGGGATCGCGAATGTCAGAGAGGACCACGAGAGAACGAAGCTGGCGGTGAGAAAAGATGCGGAGAGTCTGACAGCGGTGAGGAAAGAGGTGGACGGTTTGACGGCGGCGTTGAAAAAGGAGATCGACGGTCTGACGGCGGTGAGGAGAGAGGTTGACGGTTTGACAGCGGCGTTGAGAAGAATGAACACGACGGCGAAAAACGAGGCGAAATCGTTGTCGGCGGTGAAAAAAGAGGTGAGCGAGATAAACAGCGGCGTGAACGGACTCAAGGTCGCGTTGAGCGATCTCGCGAGCTCTTCCAAGACGACCGAGACAAGGCTGGACAAGGAGTTGCGGCGATTGGAGGAGAAAACGGCCACCAAGGAGTCGCTCGAGATAGAGATAGCGAAACTGAGAGCGGAGGTTCGCGAGAGCAGGGGCGCGCGCGCCGGCGCGAAGGAGGAAGAGGCGAGGATACTGGAGCTCAACCGTCTCTTGAAGAACAAGAGCTACTCGAACTCGTGAGAGAGACGATGAGCGCCGAGAGGCGAAGACTCGCGCGGGAGCTGCACGCACCGGCGCGAAGAAACTTTCCGCGGCGTCGCGTCGTGGTGCGCGGTTACGACGAACTGTGGCAGGCCGACGTGGTCGAGATGCGTCCGTACGCGCGACACAACAAGGGTCACAACTACATTTTAACGGTTATCGATGTGCTGAGCAAGTACGCGTGGGCCTTGCCGCTCAAGAGCAAGAGCGGGAGCGAGGTGGCCGCGGCCCTGTCGAGGATATTTCGCGAGGACACGCGATCTCCGAGGAACCTGCAGACGGACGAGGGAAAGGAGTTCTACAACGCCGACGTGCGAGAGATCACGAGGAAGCGCGACATAAATCACTACTCGACGAACTCGGTGATGAAGGCGTCGGTGGTGGAGAGATTCAATCGCACGCTCAAGAACGACATGTGGAGGCTCTTCACGGTCAACGGACCGTACGCGTGGCTCGACGCGCTGCCGAGTCTGCTGTCGGATTACAACCGTCGCAGGCACCGAACGATCGGGATGCGACCGGCGGACGTGACGCCCGCCGTCGCCGAGAGGCTTCTGTCCACGGTGTACAGTCGCGTGAAGATCGCCGCTCCGGGCAGATTCAAGGTCGACGACCCGGTACGCGTCAGTAAGTTCAAGACGGTGTTCGAGAAGGGCTACACCCCGAACTGGACCACCGAGGTCTTTCGCGTCGCCAAGGTGCAGCGGACCAATCCCGTGACGTATCTGCTGAAGGACTACCGCGGGGAGCCCGTGGCCGGAGGATTCTACGAGCACGAGCTTCAGCGCGCGTCCAACCCCGACGTTTATCTCGTGGAGAAGGTGCTGCGCAGACGAGGCGACGAGGTGTTCGTGAAGTGGCTGGGAATGGACAGTTCGCACAACTCTTGGATAAATAAGGCGGCTGTGTTGTAAAATATATCAAATAAGGCAGCTGTGTTGTAAAATATATTTATATTTTATTCGTAAATAAAGCGTACATACGATATCTATTTTTTATCTCGTAAACTTCCTTACCAGCGACGGTATATTTATTCGTAAATAAAGCGTACGCGCGATATCTCTCTTATCTCGCGAGCTTCCGGTATATCTCGAAACGCGAAAGGAAAAGTTTGCGCGCGTCGACGAGAGAGTTCACGGCAACGGGAACCTCGCGTCGAGGCGCGAAAAGTTCGCGGGCGGCAACGGGGAACCTGCCTAGATTCGTCGAAAATTCGTCGGAGGGATCCGAATCGTCGAACTCTTTCGCCAGAGAGAATGAGGAAAACGCAGAAAAACCGTTTTTCGACACCGAGCGAAAAAATACGCGCGTCCGTGCAATCGTCGCCTCTCGTCGATCCTCTCGAGGCTGTCGCCGATCTCGTTTCGCGCATACGCACGACCTACTCAACGGATCCTTCGATCCGCCGATGAACCAACCGCGTGTCGCGCTCGCGAAAAAAAGTTCGCTCCCCTTCGGATGAGCCAAAGTTCTATGTATATTGTCCGTTGTCCGATCCTCCAATATTCAATCTCGGTACGCACCGTGCGACACGCATGTTTTTCGCGGCAATCGGGAGTTGGGAAGCGGAGATACAAAACATCTCGTACGGGACGCGATACGACGAAACGGAAGCTAGAACAAAAGGTCGGAACGGAAAACCGCGACGAGCGATCGCGCTACACTCGAATCCGTGTCGCACGATTCTTCGACTAGATATTTTGAACGAGTGTTACGGACGTGTTTTCCGAGCGGTCAGGTTAGATTCGAATCACCCACGACGACCAACTCGCTCAAACGGCGATAAACTTTTTTCTCGCGAGTTATCCGATTTCGACGTGTTTAAACGTCCATAACACTCGTTCAAAATACTCAGCTGAAGAATCCCCGCGAGACAGATTCGAGTGTAACGCGATGGCGCACGTGGAGGTTTTTCCTTCTAATTTTCCGATCCAGCTCCTACTGGCGACGTGTCCTATACAAAATATTTATATATAGCTATTTCCTAACTCTGCAGATTGCCGCAAAAAATATACGCGTCGCACAGTCCATATCAAAAGTGAACGTTGGTTAGACCGAGCAACGGACAATGTACATAGAACTTTGACTCATCCGAAGGGGAATGAACTTTTTGGCGAACGCGAAACACGGTTGCTTCATCGGCGGATAGGACGATCGGTCGAGCGGATTCTGCGTACGCGCGAAAACAGACTCAACGATAGCCTCGAAAAAATTGAAGAGAGGCGGCGATAAGTCGGACGCGCGTATTTTTTCGACCGTATCAAATACGGTTTTCCGCGTCGTCTCCACCCTCGCTGGCGAAAGAGTTCACGCGGTTCGGACCTCTCCAACGATCTCCCGCGAAGCGAGACAAGTTTCCCCGTTGACGCGAGCGAACCTTTTCGCGTTTCAAGATATACGAACAACGCCACGGAGATCGTCGAGGTACGCGCAAAGGCAGGGATCAGTTTTCGAGAGATATCCTCGGGAACGCTGGAATCCTTTCCATTTTTTTGTCTTTGGCGACACGAGGTTTATGTCTCGAAAAACTGAAGAAGCCTTACTCAATTGTATAGAAGACACTAAATCAAACATGCTAAAGATTCGCGCGTGTCAGAGGCGCGGAGGCAATGATCGCTAAACCAAATTTCTCGCGAAAATCATTAGCGCTTGCATGTTTTTTTTATGGGTCGATTGTTAATTTTGGTTATGAGCCGAATAGAGGAGCTGGATAAAAAATTCATGCTGATAACCAAAATTTAGCAATCGACCCATAAAAAACATGCAAGCGCTAATGATTTTCGCGAGAAATTTGGTTTAGCGATCATTGCCTCCGCGCCGCTTGACGCAACCTTTGATATATTTGATTTAGCGTCTTCTAAACAATTGTGTAAGGCTTCTTCAGTTTTTTCGAGACAATAAACCTCGTGTCGCCAAAGAAAAAAAGTAGAGGGGGGATTCCAGCGCTACCAAAAAACATTTCTCGAAAACCGATCCCCGTCTTTGCGCGTATCTCGGCGATTCTCTATGGCATTATTCGTATATCCACCTCCAAGGACCCCTGTAAAACTACGATGATAACAATAATAATAAATTCTTCACGCCTCCTCCTCGCGCGGTATCCCGTAATGTCCCCACGGAAGAGTGTCGAACGAGCCGGGAACGACGAATCGCTTGTCGTCGTGGGGGCTGAGCGCGAGCTTCACCTCGGACACGGTGCGCACCTGGTGCAATCTCGAGCGGATGCACGACTGGCGCCTCGACTGCTCCATATGGTCGTTGAGACACCGCATGTAGTCCTTCGAACGATATCGTTCTCGCGACCACGTTCCTCTTGACGCCCTTCACCCTCTTCGTGTCGCTCCTCTCCGCTACCCTCGTGGCGTACATCTTCGACCTGAGCCCCACGAACTCGGTCATGACGGCGCCGTCGTTCTCGTCCTTCATGAGGCCCGGTATCTTCTCGTTCGCGAGCGGCATGCCGTACGCGTTGTTCTCGGGGTAACCGCTCGTGTCGAACCTGGCGATGTCGCGCTTCATGTCCTCGTACGCGTCGTCGCACTCGAGGAGGTACACGAGACTGTCGGTGTCCGTGTACATTATCTTGCATCCCCCGCCGTGCAACGGCACCATGTAGTCGTAGTGAAAATCGTACACGCGCGTCTTCGATATCTCGAGAACGCACATCCCGACGTAGATCGGCTTGCAGAGCTTCACCTCGAGCCTGCGCAGCTCGACGGCGACGAGGTCCTCCGCGAAGACGCTCCGGCTGTGAAAGCTCGGTCTCGCGATCAGAGCCTCCGCGCCGTATCTCCCGTCCCAGCGCGTCACGAGGCGCACGTCGACGTGATCTCGCACGTTCTCCATGGTCTTACCGAAGACCGCGTTGTTCATCAACTTGTAGAGATTCCTCTCGAAGTCGTTGCTCGCGCGAGTTCTGAATCCCGTGTTGAGCTCGATGTAACCGCGAAGCCACGCGGATTGCGCGAACCGCAGAACGCGGTGAATCCTCGTGACGAGCAATCCGTGTCGAACGCATTGCTGCAGATTACGGTAGTGCAACACGTAACGCGACTTGTCGAGCAGCGTGGCGAGGAGCTTATCGCACCGTTTTCCGGGAGGCTTATCGCGTGTCGGGCAGAACGGAAGGTCCCTGTGAGCGTCGTGGAGCTCTCGCGGATACGCAAGGTCGACCTCAAGGATGTAGCCGATAGCGGAGTCTGACGTCACGGAAGTCACGTCGAAGCTCTCCGGGTCGTCGACCCACTGAAACTCCGCGCGCGGCAACGGCTCGCGCATCGCCCAGCCGTACAGATTGTTCACGTCGAAGTACATGAGGTACGTCGACGGTCGCGACGGGTCGTGCGACGGCGCGTACCTGTTGTTGGCCCGCGCGTACCTGTTCGAACACTGGCTGAGACCGCCGCGCACGCCGCGCTCCACGAACAACGCCATATCGATGTCGGTCAGCAGTTCCAATCGCACGCCGGTGTATCTCAGCATAGCGTCCCACGCGTATCCCGGTAGAGTGTAATAATGCGCCGGATCCAACCCGTAACTCTCGATACAGGTGTCGCGAAAATTTTCGAACACGTCCGCCAGAAGAAGCACGTCGGTCTTCAGGTACAGATCGCTGTACTCGCCGAGACTCTCGACGCGGAAACGCCGCCAGACGTTGCGCGCGCGCTCGTAATCGCTATCGCTCGCGGTCTCGCCGGTCAACGAACTGTAGAAGGCCTCTCGCGGCGGTAACTCCGTCTCCAGCAGCTTGTCGAGACTGTCGACGTACTCGTACGGAAACACGCCTTTGCGCGTGAGCAGGTCGAAATCCCCCTCGTCGAGCTCCGAAAACTCCGACCGCGCGATTCGCATCTCGCTCTTGTCGAGATACGACGCCAGTCTATCGAGACTCTCGCCGAGAAATCTGAACGAGTCCACGAATCGCAGCTTCGCGCACTTTCCCCATCCGTCGCCCGACGCGTCCTTCACGTTCTTCGTGAACGATATGTACGTCTCCTTGGTGATCGGCAGCAGATCTATTCTACCCTCGAAGCCGTTGGCCAGATCTCTGATGATGAAGTGAGCGCCGTAACCCGACAGATTGTGAAAAAACACGGGAATGACGTACGAATCTCTGTAATTCAAGTTGCAGCGCGGATGCGCGGGACCTCTGTAACGCCCGGTGAGATGACTGTGATCGCGCGCGCGCTGATCCTCCGGTCCGAACGGTCTCTCGCACACGTGGCAACGCGGCGCGCTCCAAAAATCGCGCGACTCTTCCGGAGTCAGTTCCGCCATGGCCACGTTGGCGGAGAGAAACGTCTTCGCTCGACGCGCGATATCGTTGAGCTCGCCGACGAACCACGACAGACAGTCCTCGCCGCGACGAGATCTGTACGCGGACGGGATCTCCTCGTGCGCGGAGCGCAGATAGCTATCCCACGCTGAAGGCTCTGTGACGCTGATAAACGTAGCTGTTGACGTTAGCCGCGTCCACGTCTCCTTCCTTTTCCAGCACGCACTCGAGATCGGCGTACACCGCGAAGGGAAGTCGCTCCTTTCCGTTGTGGTTGCGAAAAAAGAGCCACTTTTCGTCGTCGCTCGGGAGAACGATGGCGCAGTCGTTCATCCTTCCGCAGTCGACGCTGTGAGCGGCCAGTTTCTCGCTCGTGTAGAAGTAGTGCAGACATCTGCGAAAAGAAACGCTCGCGTGAACACCCCGCGTTCCTCCGCGCGATTCTCGCGCGATACCTACCGATCGCACACGTGCTTCCTCCTGTGGGTCCTGTTCAACTGACATCCCACCAATCGCGACAGATTCCTTACGCACGCGAAATGACCAACGTTCGCGCGGTTGCGCGAATCCGGCAGATACAGCAGATTGACGTGTTTGTCCCTCTTGTCGTCGGTGAGCCGCAGAGGAACGATCACGTTGCCCTTCCGCCCTTCCTCTCTCTCGCTGAAGACGTTGACGGACACGTCGTTGAGTCGCTCGAACCTCGAGATCTGTCTCAGAGTCACGGGAAACTCGATTCCGTCGAGATTCAGTTTCGTCGAATAGTGGGGATACGCGGAAGGTCGGTTCGCGTACCTCTTAGCGGGGTACAGAGAGGCGACCACGGCCCACGCGAAACACGCGTTGTCGTTGGAGCGCACGTTGACCACCGCGTGTTTCCCTCTCACGCGTCGCGGTATCTCCACCCAACATCCCACGCGCATTGGATTGCACCTGTTCACGTTCACCATCAGATTCAACACGCGCGACAACGCCCAACCGCTGTCCCGCTCCTGAAACTCGTCCAGATCGGCCAGAGTCTTGTCGATCACGTATCTGTCGTACCACTCTCGCAGATCGGACGCGAGAAAGAGCTGACGATTCCTCGTGGCGACGCTCTTGACGGCGGTTCGGCCGCCCGCGACGAACTCGCCGTTGAAAACGGTGTTGACCTTCAGGCACACGTGTCTCTCGAGATTGACGCGCACCCGATCGAGCACGGTGTCTCTCGCGTCCTCGAGAAATCGTCGAGGTTCCAGATAACTCGAGTTTATCACCGCGCCCGTCAGCACGCGACTCTCGAAGGCCGTTTCGATCTCCGCCCACGAGAACCCTCTCGCGTCGCCGTGACCGGCACCCA
The DNA here is from genome assembly GCA_035220615.1 of Leptothorax acervorum. Taxonomy (NCBI): domain Eukaryota; kingdom Metazoa; phylum Arthropoda; class Insecta; order Hymenoptera; family Formicidae; genus Leptothorax; species Leptothorax acervorum. The sequence continues at coordinate 29,117 of JASTWQ010000878.1, forward strand.
CGCGCGCGAAACGCCGTCGCAGGGCGTCTCTCGCGCCCTCCAGAAGAGCGATTCGCGTGGCCAGAGAGGTCACGGTTCCGGTGGGCCTAGGCTCTCGCCTGTCTCGACACCTCTCGCGCAGAGACTCGAGAAGCTCGTCGCACCGTCGTTCCCACGCGCGATACGCGTCCGACGAGTCGACGCCTCTCGCGCGTTCGACGAGATCGCGATCGTCCTCCGTCATGCCTGTCTCGTCAGGCGTCTCAGCTCGGTGGTCAACCACACGGTCCAACCCCGACTGTCCACGGGTACGTCTAATCTGACTCTTCGACGAATCTCTCCGCGACCCTCACCGCCCGTCTCGCTCCTTCTCGAACGTCTCGGAATTTTACTCTCGTAGACCCACGCTCTGTTGCTGCAGGCCAGCATCGTCTCTATCCACAGTTCCTCTCGGGGACATCGAAAACCGATCTCTCTCCTCAGAACGTACGTCGTTGGATTCCATCGAGCGTTCTCTCGCACGGGGACCGCTCGAAAACGAAAGATCTCCGCCGGTGGAGTGGAACGGAGGAGAGAGTCGTCGCTGGAGTCGCTGTCCGGTATTATCTCCTCGCAATAGACATCGTCGATCGCCTCGCTATGACTGATCGCGATAAAAATTAATCTGTTAGCAGTGTAATTTTCACGTTGGACAGTTTTTCGTAGCGAAAAAAATTGTTACCTCGTCCGAGCGGAGCGAGAACCGTCGTCCATCGAACCGCGAACCGTCGCGCGTCTCGAGCGAGTCGTTCGAGCGTCGAGACACCCCGCATTTATACCACGCGAGGGATCCGCCCCGGAAACTCCGAGGGAGAGACGCGCGCTAGAAAACACCGTTATCGCCCGATAAAACGAGAGGGCACCTTCAGACTTCCGCTGGAGAAGGATGCGCCGGTAATCGCCCCGATAAAACCCGACTCGAGAACGCCCCGCTATCGCCCCGACCGCATCCGTCGCCCTCGCGCACCCCCGGCGTCCACGCGCGCCGGGGGCGACCGCACCCCCGTCCCCGAGAGTCGCGAGCCATCGCGCGACTGCTCGCGCCTAGCGGGGAGAGTCCGCGGCGGCGACCTCCGCGAGGGACGGAAAAAAAAAAACGGTGGCGACCTCTGCGCCCGCCGCCCCGCGAGAGAGAATAAAATCTCGCCCGGGGCGAAAAAAATCTCACCGCGCCGCCCCTGACCGAGCCCAGGGGGATGATCTCGACGATCCGCCCCTGGGCGCGGGGAGGTCCGCTGCGGTAAGGGGAAAGAAATTTTCCCCTCGTCGCCCACCTGCCTCTCGCCCACCCCTCACGGCAATCCCCACAACTCGCTGCGGCCCGTTCCGACCCCCCGGACGGAGATCCCATCACTTCAAAGTGTAGGCTGTACACCTACTGGTATGATTAGACATAATAATAATTTCTTTTCATGAAGTATTAATTAAATTTGGTAGAATTTTTATGATGTTATTAATTAGCAAAGCGACGTGTCATAATTACGTTCATAATAAACATTAGGGAATTAAAATTATGTACATAATGGAGACTCTCAATAAATATTATGTCTTGACATAATAAAAATTTCTTTCGATTTAAAATTTAATATAAAGTCTAGGTTCAAAATGACAGTAGCGCGTAGTTCTAATTTTTAAGGGGATTTTAATTATGCCACGGCAATTTTTATTTACCGAAATTTTATTAGGTCATGACATAATTTTAATTTGTGAACTTTTATTATGTCGTAGCATAATTTTAATTCACAGAATTACTATATTAGTTTACATAATTTATACTCCTGCAATTATTATTATGTAACAACATAATAAAAATACATTAATATTATCTCATAACATAATAAAAATAAATTAAAATTATATTTTGACATAAATCTAATTGCACATAGGTTGTATGTTTCTCTGTGTATGGCACGTCCTTTTGCTATTTATTAATAAAACTTTTGTGTTTTGAATTAATTTTATGTCAAGACATAATTTCAATTCATTTTTACAATATTATGTTATGACATAATGAAAATGGTTCCAGAAATCTATCTACTTCAGTTTAAAACTTTAAATCAATTATTGAATTTTTATTTTACATTTAAAAATCCTATTAATACATAGCAAAACAGCGTGCCATAAATATGAGTAGAGGTAAAGCCAGTACAATTAAAAATAAAAATTTACGCGTAAACAATGAAATAAAAATAAATGAAAATAAAAAATCTAAACAATTAAAAAATAAAATGTAAATAATAGTTTTGTGTGTTAATAAATTGTTTCCAACTTAACCATTTTTTTTATACAAAAACTGAAAAATTAAATTATACGATTACGAGAATTGGTGTTTTACTTTCCTCTTTTCTCTTATTTTTAATATACACATAATATTTATACACAATATTTGTAAACAACATGCTTAATTTGTTCAATTATTTATAATAACTGTTCAAAATTACGTCCCTCTGCTTCGATGCAAGCAGCAGCTCTTGCAATTATCTTGTTGTGAACGCGTCTCAACATTGCTGCATCGATACTTATAACGCCAGCATGAAGCCTCGCAATTGTCTCTTCCGGATCACGCGGATTGTTAGTAAAAACGATATTTTTTAGATGTCCCCACAAAAAGACTGGAGTTAAATCAGGAGACCTATTAGGCAAATAATGAGAGTGTCACTTATCGTATCGCAACGAATAATTTACGTAAATAAATACGTTACCTTGGGGGCCACGCTATGGGACCATATCTTCCTAACCAGCGGTTTGGAAACATTTGATTTAAAATGTTTCTTGCTCTTCTTGTACTATGTGCAGGACATCCATCGTGCATAAACCACATTCTTTGACGTGTGTACAACGGCACTTCTTCCAATAATTCCGGCAAAATATCTTCCAAAAATATTGAATAGTTTTCACCCTACAACATATTCACAAAGAAATTATTTTTGGTGCATTGCATATGACACATTTGAAATAAATATGTATAAGTACCTGTTAAAAAGATAGCACGCATAAGACGAATTTCGGGTAGCGACAGCGACAGCGGCGCGGTGTGCGCAGTGAGGGGAGCCGAGCCCGATCGCGTTTTGTCTCACCGGTCCGCGCTTGGTGACGATTCTCGCAGCGACGCGACGAATTGCGTAGTCGGTCGAGGAACGCGGAAGTGTTCACCCGCGAGATATCAACGCAGTTTTCATTGTTCGGACTTGAACATTACGTCGGTTCGATACTTCTGTGATCAGTCGCGATCAAGTGCATTCAGTAGCACAATTAAGAACGTTATTCGTGAATCTGCTCGGTCTATTACATTAAACGATCGCTAAGACGAGAAAGTGCGCGGCGTCCGTCGAGCAAACGTGGTGCGTGCCGGCCTGCGAGGCCGCGCGTGAACCAAGCGTGATTTCCCCGAGCCTGCATTAACGCATAGTGCGACCTTCCCGCACGTCGACCGTGGACGAGAGGGTACGCGTGCTGCTTCCTAGCATACATAAGCCAGAGTATACAGGACGAGTTCCGGCGAAGGTGCCCAGAACGGTCACTACGCAGATAAAGATCCTGTGGCAGAGCACTCAAGGGGGACTCTGATCGTCTTCCGGATCATCGGCCGTCGAAAGCTAAGTCACTCTCATTGATTTACATCCGAGTTATCGGATACGCGTGTACCACGCAAAGTACGTGTTCTTACGAACTCGTCTCACGTTACGCGTGTACCACGCAATTATATGCTCTACGAGCACGTCTGTTCTCTGTCGTACGAAAATACTTCCCGGAAAGTGCGTCATTCGAGTGGTGTAATTAATTCGGCCGCAACGGTTATTGCATTGGTGATGTTCCGCGAGTGCACAGATTTTGATCGATTAAATCAATACTGCGTATGGCATCATAGCCGCGATGTGTGATTATCCAAACGCATTTAGAGATTTCTACTGTTGTTCACCTTAATTATCGGCTTCTATCATATCGATTTTCGGGCTCTCCCCGCATCGCGTCGGTTATTTTCCAGTGTATACATGCTACGCGTGTTTGTATACTTTTTCTGATTCCTATTGCGTTTCGCGAATTGAAAGTCTTGCGTGAATTTAGATACATGATATTATTCGTACTTTGCGGCGTGTGTTAATTTAATGTAATTCCATAATATAAGTGAGTCTTGCGTCGACTCAAGTTTTACGATTCTTAACGTACTTTTGCGTTGGTTCTTTCTAGTTATGATACTCTTATGCGACTCTCTATAATAATTGCTAGCGTTCCTCTATTCGCGTCATTTCTGTCATCGACATCGGTGTTTCAATACTCGCGCTTTATTCCTGTGATTTACGTGCGTGCTTGCTTTGAGAGCGCATCCCATTCTTGATACTTTATTCACATTATCCGATTACTTGCGTTTATTAAGATCGCCACACCTGCGATAATTTGTGTGCGATAATTCGTACATTCCACCGGCGTGTATTAATAACGTCATATTATCTACCTGACATTGATCAGATCGCGTTGCATGGTTGTTTTTCTATGCGAGATACTTCTTGCGATCAACAACTTGCTTGCCGCTACTTGCGGCCCTTATTTAATATTCTATTTATTATCTTTATTTTTAGGATTAATTTTGACATGTGCATTCTATAACATATTTTGTTTATTGTGTATCTTATTTCATTCCGATTTATGTGATATAATTACATATTCTTATGACTTGCCAGCCTATGTACTCTCTTACTGTATACTGTGTTTTGACATTATATACTGTTTTTCACCCCACCGGACGGGCTGTCATTATTGACCGAGATAACTAAATACCTGACCGCCGTTCACCGGATTCAAATTCTATCAGCCGTTTGCATACTTTTTAAACAGTACCGTATATTTTTCTCGCGTACATTAAGATAATTTTGAAATAAATGTGGTCCCACGACTGTTTCGCCTACAATTCCCATCAAAACATTCAATTTCTATCGTTGCTGAAATGCGCGATTTCTTATTACATGTGGGTTTTGATTAGCCCAATAGTGCCAATGATGCGCATTGAAAATCCCCTTCTTCGTAAATAATGCTTCGTCTGTCCAAAGCACGTGATTTAAAAATGTGTTGTCAGCTTCCACTTGATTTAACAGCCACTGACAAAATTGCACGCGATTCGCATAGTCTTGCGGCATCAATTCTTGCACTCTTATATAATGATAAGGATGCATTTTTTCCGTTTGCAAAACTTTATGCTCTACCGTGTTGCTCAAGCCTAATTTACTACTTGCTCTTCGTACGCTTATTGTCGGATTTTGTGCTACTATTTGTAAAACGCGCTCTTCATTATGTACATTTATGACTATTCTATCTCTACCTGCATCAATACGAGGAGCAGGTGCAACACGACCATTTTCGCACATCCTTTGATCCGAACGAAGAAATACGTTGGATGTTGTCTCGCGGGATATAATTGAGAATACAATACTTTCACTGTAATATTTTCGTTCTACAAAATGCTCGAATTTGTTGACTGTATATGCCATTATTTTTATGTTTTTTATTATTTTATTATTTTTATTTTTACGAGATTATTTTTTTCTATCTACGACATTATTTTGTTCAATAGCTAAGTAACAGACAGTCAACAAATTCGAGCATTTTGTAGAAAAAAATATTACAGTAAAAGTATTACTTTAAACAGTGAGAAAAATCTGCGTGAAAAGATGGCATATACATTAAACGAATATTGTGATATGTATATGGTTTTCGGGCGATGTCGTGGCCGAGCTCGTCGTGCTGCGGAGTTGTATTCTCAATTATATCCCGCGAGACAACATCCAACGTATAATGTATTTCTTCGTTTGGATCAAAGAATGCGCGAAAATGGTCGTGTTGCAGCTGCTTCTCGTATTGATGCAGGTAGAGATATAATAGTCAGAAATGTACATAATGAAAAGCGGGTTTTACAAATAGTAGCACAAAATCCGACAATAAGCGTACGAAGAGCAAGTCGTCAATTGGGCTTAAACAAAACGGTAGTGCATAAAGTTTTGCAAACGGAATACATGCATCCTTATCACTATACAAGAGTGCAAGAATTGATGCCGCAAGACTATGCGAATCGCGTGCAATTTTGTCAATGGCTGTTAAATCAAGTGGAAGCTGACAACACATTTTTAAATCACGTGCTTTGGACAGACGAAGCATTATTTACAAAGGAGGGGATTTTCAATGCGCATAATTGGCACTATTGGGCTAATCAAAACCCACATGTAATAAGAAATCGCGCATTTCAGCAACGATGGAAATTGAATGTGTGAATGGGAATTGTAGGCGAAACAATCGTGGGACCACATTTATTTCAAAATTATCTTAATGTACGCGAGAAAAATATACGGTATACATGTTTATTTTAAATGTGTCATATGCAATGTACCATAAATAATTTCTTTGTGAATATGTTGCAGGGTGAAAACTATTCAATATTTTTGGAAGATATTTTGCCGGAATTATTGGAAGAAGTGCCGTACACACGTCAAAGAATGTGGTTTATGCACGATGGATGTCCTGCACATAGTACAAGAGGAGCACGAAACATCTTAAATCAAATGTTTCCAAACCGCTGGTTAGGAAGATATGGTCCCATAGCGTGGCCTCCAAGGTAAAGTATTTATTTACCTAAATTATTCGTTGCGATACGATAAGTGACACTCTCATTATTTGCCTAATAGATCTCCTGATTTATCTCCAGTGAATTTCTTTTTGTGGAGACACTAAAAAATATCGTTTATACTAACGATCCACGTAATCCGGAAGAGGCAATTGCGAGGCTTCATGCTGGCGTTGTAAATATTGATGCAGCAATGTTGAGACGCGTTCACAACAATATAATTGCAAGAGCTGCCGCTTGCATCGAAGCAGAGGGACGTAATTTTGAACAGTTGTTACAAATTTGTTTTTTTGGCTTCCCTCGAGGTTGCAAGGTGTTTTGTAGGGACGTTCCCAACCCTTTACCATTACCTCATCTTTACACTCAACCCTTTAACCTTTGGACCAACAGCTTAACGTCTCTTCCGAAAGACGGAGCCTAGTTTTTCCCTATTTGAGAATCCATTCGCGTGGGGGGGCGCAGCTTTCGGAAATGAATTACATGTTTACGTGCTCAAGTGGCCTCGAACCTGGTTCTCCAGATTGTGAGTCTGGCGTTCTACTACTAGACCACACCGCCGCCCTAGAACAGTTGTTATAAATAATTAAACAAATTAAGCATGTTGTTCACGAATATTATGTATAAATATTATGTGTGTTTTAAAAATAAGAGAAAGAAGGAAAGTAAAACATCAATTCTCATAATCGTATAATTTAATCTTTCAGCTTTTGTATAAAAAAAATGGGTGTTAGAAATGATTTATTAATACACAAAATTATTACTTACATTTTATTTTCTAATTATTTACATTTTTTATTTTTTTTATTTTTATTTCATTCACGCGTAAATTTTTATTTTTAATTATATTGGCTTTACCTCTACTCATATTTATAGCACGCCGTTTTGCTATTTATTAATAAGATTTTTTAATCTAAAATAAAAATTCAATAATTGATTTAAAGTTTTAAACTAAAGTAGATAGTTTTCCGGAACCATTTTCATTTTGTCATAACATAATATTGTAAAAATGAATTCAAATTATGTCTTTATGCATCAAATTAACTCAAAATAAAAAAGTCTTAGTAATAAATAGCAAAACGGCGTGCCATACACAGAGAAAGATACAACCTACGTGGAATTAGGTTTATGTCAAAACATAATTTTAATTAAAGACACGATATAAGGCAAATGAGAGCTATACGTGGTTTGTCCAATAAATACGCGAACTGCGTTGCTCGGGTGGCCTTAAGTTGAAATTCGCGCGAGAGCACTGGCTACTTTGTTGCCGGGTAAGCCACTGAAGCGTCAGTAATCACCAAACCGTCGAGGCAAGCGTACCGCTTGAACCGAGACTTTTTTTGTGGCGTGTGTTTTATGCTCTTGTCGACGATGGAGATTGACGAACAGATGGAACAACGAGTCAACATCAAATTTCTTGTGAAACTTGGGAAAAAATCTCGGGAAATTCATGAAATGTTAAAGGCTGTTTATGGAGATAAGACACTGAAGAAAACTGCCCTTTTTAAGTGGATCACGCATTTTAGTGAGCCGCTCAAAAATCAAAGTCACGCTGCTCGTTTTTTTTTATATTCATGGTGTTGTCCACCATGAGTTTCATCCTGAAGGACAAACAGTGAATGCTGCCTTCTACGTGGAGGTTCTCAAGCGCTTGAGGGATCGTGTGCGTCGAGTGCGACCAAATTTGTGTGATGATGGTGGATGGCTGCTGCATCATTACAATGCGCCTTCACATTCAGCACTGATTGTCCGCCAGTTTCTGACCCGTAATGCGATCACCGCGACTGATCACCCTCCCTGTTCACCAGATTTAGCCCCCTGCGACTTCTTTTTGTTCCCGAAATGTAAAAAGGTCATGCGGGGGCGGCACTGGGACGACGTGGAGACGATAAAACGTGAAACGATAAAGCAGCGGAAACGGAGGTGGGACAAGTGCATTGCTACAAATGGGGAGTATTTTGAAGGGGTTAAGATTGATCTACCCTAAAGGAGGAGGGTCCCTAAGGCCTGTTTTCGGCACCCTTCAAAATTGGACCAAAATAGCTGGAATCACTTCCTTACACCCTTGGAAGTAATATTTAGTCAATTCCAGCCTAAACGGAAGTATTTAGAATGTATACTTCAAGTATACATGGTGCATCAGCGCGCCCGTATCAAGCATTTCTTTGGAAAACTAAGCGTTTTTGAGAAAAATGTTTCAGATAAAAGTTGTATGGTTTCAAGGGGGACATAAAATGGTGTCATTGGTTTGACCTTGGATAGTCATTTGAAGATCACGTGTCGAAAACAGGCCTTAGGGACCCTTTTTTTTTTTTTTTTTTTGACGCAGGAGAAATCTTCAACTACTGGGATCCCTGGGGCTAAAAGTCCCAGGTTTACCCAGTAGCCCCTTTCGGGGAAGACCCCCCCGGCCTCCGGGGAGAGGCATAAGCGGGGGGAGTGTGGGATTGTATAGCATGCGCATCGTTCACGATACTGCATGCATACCCTGCCCACTAAAACTCCTGCGGATGTCCCTCACGGCGCTCGTTGTCATGGGGAGCCCCGGGAAACGCACTGATTCTTCCGGGGCCCCCCAGCGCCAGGCCCAGACATGGGCGCCAACCCAGGAGACGCCGCCGGCGTCTCCCCCGGCTCCTTGGAGCCGCCTCCTGAGACCACCGCGGCGGAATGGGGGGACATCCACCCAGACCGCCGCCCCTCTAGCAGGGGTGGGTTATGCTGCGGGCGTGCGGTAAACCCCGCCCGCACGCCCGCTCTACCCCCGCGGTCCCCCCTTTAGTTTTTTTTTTTGGGGGGGGGACCCGTACGTACGGCCGTTGGCCGGCGTCGCCGACGGCAACGGCCTCCTCACGTTCCGAGGGGGGGGGGCGAAGGGGGGAGAAGATACCTCCTGTGCGCACTAACTGTGCCCTTCTCCCCCCCGGCACTGTCATGTGCCGTAAAAAATAACGCTGCCGCCGTGGTGGCGGCGGCGGTCTGCGGCCCGGATCCACCCTGTCGCTCCAGTTGCTGTCACTGGAGGGGGGTGGAGCTTCTCCCCTCCTGACGCGTTCGGCTGCCTCCTTCTGCGACATGACTGCGCCGCAGAAGGAGACGAACGCCCTCCATTTGACCTCGCCCTCCTCTCCCCCGGTCACCGCCGCGGCGATGATGGTCGGGACGGCGAGGTCGTCTCCTACACTTGCCCGGAGGACACGGCGCTGCTCCTCCCACGCTGGGCAAAACTCCAGCGTATGCTGCGCCGTGTCTGCCTCCTCCGGGCAGTGATGGTAGCGCGTGGCGCGCTCTTTCCCGATCCGGCACAGATAATCCCCGAAGCACCCATGTCCGGTGATCACCTGCGCCGTGTGGAACGTAAGGCCTCTCCCCTTACGCTCCACCCACTCCCCAAGGACCGGCCGGATGGCCTCCCTGACCCTCCTGCCCCACAACTGGGGGTTCTCGAGGAATTCCTCCCATTCTCGCAGGAGGGTCGCTTTGGCCTGGAGCTTCAGCGCCCTCTTAACCCTCGCCGTGATGACACCCCCCCCCCCCGTCCCTGATCGTCTTGGTCCGCGTGTACACGCGTGTATGTGACCTGGCGACCAGGTGAATCGGGGGGATTCCGGCGAGGGTAGTCGCCCCCACGTGTGACACGGTCCGGTAGGCCCTGGCGGCTCTGTTGGCTATAAGCCTTTGGACCGCCGCCAGCTGCCCACCAAGGCGGGCATCTCTGCCCACCTTCTCCTCCCACACCGGTGCTGCGTACAGCAGCACCGAGTGGACCGTTGCCACGTAGAGGCGACGCACGCTCCCGCTGGCCCCGCCAATATTTGGCAGCAGCCTGGCCAGGCTATTGGCCACTTCCCTCGCCTTCGCGACCATGCGGGCAACGTGCTCGCCGAAGCTCCTTCTCCGATCGATCCAGACTCCCAGGTATAGGAGGTGGGGAGTGATCGGGATCTCTGTCCCTTCCACCCGGACGCTGAGTCCTCCCGGTGGTGACCCCCCCGCAAGGCGGCCATGGAACATTGTCGCCTGCGTTTTATGGGGGGCCACTTTCAGGCCCAGCGCCCGGATGGCGCGCACCACACTCGCAGCCGCCACGTTGGCCAGCCTGATAGCCTCCTGCCAGCCCTCCCCGCTGACCCCCAGGAATATGTCGTCGGCATACCCCGTGAGCCAGCATTCTCTGGGGAGGGCCACCCCGAGGACCAGGTCGTAGGCGATGATCCACAGCAGGGGTCCCAACACCGACCCCTGCGGAACACCGCGCTCAACGAGCCTGACCCTCAGAACCCCGTCCTGGTCCGTGTACCTCAGGCCCCTGTCCCGGAAATAGTCTCCGACGACCCTGATGAGGTAGGGAGGGACGTCAAACCTCACTAACGCCCTCCCTATCACCTCCCAGGGGAGGGTGTTGAAGGCGTTGACGACGTCGAACGACACCCCCAACACCACTCCCCCCTCCTCAATCTCGGCCTCCGCGCGGGAGAGGACGCGCCTGATCGCGTCCACGGTTGACCTCCCCGCACGGAAGCCGAATTGGTCGTCGGAGAGACCTCTTCCCTCACCCCGGTACAGGTGCTGGACGAGGCGCGCGGCAATGATCCTTTCGAAGATCTTGCCCGCTTCGTCCAGCAAGCACACGGGCCTGTACGCGGACGGGGAATCCGCGGGCTTACCCGCCTTTGGCAGGAGGACCAGGCTGGCCTCCTTCCATCTTCTGGGGAACCGGCCGGTGCGCAGGCGTGCGGTAAAAACTTCCCGCATCCATCCGGCCAGTTCCCCCGCGGCCAAGGTCCAGACCTTGCCTGGGATTCCGTCGGGGCCAGGGGCCTTTCGCCTCTTGACCCCGCGGATAGCCCTCGCCACCTCCTCCCCACTGACCCCCAGGTCCTCCCTCCATTCCGAAACTCTAATCTCCGGAAAGAGGACCTCTCCTCCTCTGTCGGCGGGGAAAAATGTATCCACCACCCCGCCGACAAATTGGGGGGACAGTGTTTCCGTGAGCGGGGGCGTCCATGGCTTGAGCTTGTCCATGACAAGCTTATACGGACGCCCCCACGGATCCTCCGTTACCGTGGCGAGGAGCTCCTCCCAGGCCTTCTTCTTGGCCGCGAAGATGGCACGGGAGAGTTCCTGGCGGGCAGCACGCCAGGCCTCCCCCGCCTCCCTCTCGCCGAGGGCACCGCGCCCAGCGCGGGCCCTCAGCCACCGCCGGCACGCGTGGACGGACGAGCGCCGAAGCTCGGCGATCTCGTCCGTCCACCAATAGGCGGCTCGTCGGGGGGGAATGGTGCGGACGCGGGGCATCGCCACGTCGCACGCTCGCGACGCGGCCTCCACCAACCGATCCGCCTCCGCGTCCACATCCACCTCCCCGGTCCCCTCGGCAAGGGCGTCGCCCTCCGCCCTTCCCCAAGTTAGAACCAGAATCGCCGCTAGTAGGCGATCCCGGTCCAACTTCTTGAGGGCCCATCTCCGCCGCGTTTTCTCCGCGGCGCGGCGGCGGGACAGCACAGCCGGAGGAGTGGCCCGGACCATCATTTCAATGAAACGATGGTCCGACAGAGACTCCAAGTCTGTGGCCACCCTCCAGCCGTGTATCTCGCGCGCGGCAGGGGGGGTCGCCCAGGTGAGATCGATCACCGAGGCCCCCTGCCGGCGCACACATGTGCTTACTCGGCCCGTGTTCATGAGACACAGGCCGGGCCCCGCCGCCCACCCCTCCAGGACGCTGCCCCTCGCGTCAGTGCGCGGGGAACCCCAAAGCGTGGATTTCGCATTGAAGTCCCCCGCCACTATGACCCGGCCAGTAGGGCACCGGCGGACGCATCCCTCCATATCGTGGAGCGTCCGCTCGAACCTGGCCAGGTCCCAGCTCGGAGGGGTGTACGCGCCCACGACGGAGGTGGACCCCCAATGCACCGCCACAAAACCCACCCCGGCCTCACCACGAGTGCACGGGGGGGCCTGCGGCAGTGCCCGCTACGTGATAGCCGCGGAGCCACTGCGGTCTTTGGCCCAGCAGGGGTGGGCTACTGGGACCCTGTAGGGCTCCGCGACTATCCCCAAACCACACCCGCGCTCTGCCATCGTGTGGATAAATAAATCCTGGGCAGCGCGGGCGTGGTTTAGGTTCGCCTGGAGGACCCTTACGGACATTGATCTTCCGCGAAGTCCATGGGGTCCTCCGGCACCTTCCCCTCTTCGGCCGCCGACGCGACTCCCCCCCCCCCCCCGATCCCGGGCCCGAGCGAGGGCTCATCGTCCCGTGGACCCACCCAGCCCACGGAACCAGCCCCCGTCGCGTACTCGGCGGCGTACAACGCGAGCGCCGCATCTGTGGCGGCTCTCATGGCGGCGACCTCGTCGCTCATCCCGGCCGCCACTACCTCCGCCTTGTCCAACGCCGCGTCGACCCCGTCTGAGGCCGTTGTGATGCGGCGAATTACGAGCCCAATGGGTTCGTTGCCCGTCACCCGGGGGAGCGCGAAACGGGTCCCCGAAACCGGCGCCCCCGACGTGGAGGCGCCCTTCGCGCCCGCCGTCCCAACCGTCGAGGGGGTCTTGGGGGGCACCTTACCCCTTCCCCCTCTTTTCTGGGGCGGCGGCCGCGCCCTTCCTACGCCCCCCTTCCCACCGGTACAGGATTTCCCCCCGATCCGGTGGTCGGAGGGGCGACCCGCACGCTCGCAGACCGCGTATTTCGGCGCGGCCGCGCACGTGCGGGCCTGATGGCCAACTACGCCACACCGGTAGCAACTACCGGTGCGGTCCACCTCGTTGCTACAGGTGGCTCGAGTGTGACCCATCTCGAGACACCTGTAGCACTGGAGAGGGCGCTTGTCGAGCAATTCGACTCGCGCCCTCACCCACCCCACGCCAACGTGACTCTCTTTTGAGAGCACATTGGCCGCCGCCAGCGGGCACCTCACAAAAAAGGTGTTAAGCCCGTTGGGCGCCCGCCGTGGCAGCCCAACCGTGATGCTAGAGGGAGCCACCCCGCCCTTGGCGGCCAGTGCCTCCCTCAGCTCTCCCTCCTGCACCGAATCATCCAGTCCGCTGAGCATCAGCTCAGCGGACATCGTCGGACGTCCGACGCGGACCCCCTCCTGGCCGGCAAACAACGCCGACATCTCGCCGGCCAGGGCGTCCGCCTTGGCGCCGCAGTCCGGCCCCGCCACCTCGATGCTGAGGGCTTTGGTGGCCGTCCTTCTTACATTGAAGGGGCCGTCGATCCCCAGCTCGGAGAGATTGATGCGCTGCCTTGCCAGCAACATCATCTCCCCGTACTTCTCGTCCGGGCAGGTCAGAGTGACCGCGGCGGTCTTAGGCGCCCTGCGCCTCCCCGGCCTACCCGGACGTGGGACCGACGGGACCCCGCCACCGGCCTTCTTACGGGACTTTGCCCCGGCACTAGTCCCGCCGGCCGCCGCTGTCGCGGCGGCGGCCCACTTCGGGAGGGGAAAAGTCACCCGTCTTTCCCCCCCCTCTTGCCGTCCCCCCAACTCCACCGGCGACCGCCGCCGCGTATGATTTGGCGGCCGTCCCGGCGGGGGGAAGGGGCACAGACGGAGGACCTCGGGGTTGCGGGCCCTTCCCGCTTTCCCCGATGCCTCCCTCCGCCGCCCCTCTTAAAGGCTCAACCGCCGGGGGGTTGGCGCCCTTTTTCCCCTTCCTCCTCCTCGCCCTCTTGCCGGGGACGACGATCCATTCCATCCCCGTCGCGTCGGGGGGAGGGCCGTCGCCCCCCTCACCGGTTCCGGGGCCGTGGAACTGGGTGCCGGGGCCCTCATTCCCAGCAACCGGTCCACCTCCTCCATCATCCTACCTCGGTAGGACGCCGTCACCTCGTCGAACAGCCGGAGCATTTGTCCCTTCAGGCTTTCCCCGACCCGGGGGATCGGCTCCGACTGTTCCTTCGCAGCGGCGGCGGCGGCGCCACTAGAGGCGGCCTCCCATTCCCTCCCATTCCCTCCCATTCCCTCCTTGGGAGCACGGCCCCCTCCAACAGGACCCGCTGTCCCTTAACGGGCGGCCTGTAGAGAGGTGGGAGCCCCTCTCTCTCGAGCTCTTCTCGATGGCGCTCATAAGAGCTTTCCACCTCTGTCCCCACCTCCATAGGTGCCGGCGGGGGGTCCGTCGTTTCACCCACCGAGGGCTGGGCGGCCAGAATCTTCGGAAGCGGCCGGCCCTCCTCCGACGAAGAGGTGTCAATCACCCTGACCCTCTTCATTGCCACCCTGTCCCGGAGAACCGGCCCCCCAGTTTGGGGTCCCTCCTTCTGCATTTGCTGCAGCTGTCGCTGCAGCTCCAGCACTTGAGTTTGCAGCAGCGCGTGCTGCGACTGCTGCTCCCTCAATTGCTTGATCTCCTCCTCCTGGGAGGAGATCTTGCCGCGCAGATCCTCCAACTCCACGTCCCTCTCGTCGTTGGAGGCCCAGCCTGCCTGCCTCTGGGCCAGGTGTCCGACCGCGGCCGCGATATTCGCCGCGGCCCTGTTCAGCACACCCTGCAGGGGCCCCTGAAGGTTGCCCGACTTGCCGGCCCCCCGGTCGATATCGCGGACGCCCTCCAGAATGATCCCCGGCAGGGTCTCTATTGGAGTCAGGCGGTACTCCTCCGCCGCCTTCTTCTCGAGGACCTTCCTGTTCCTCGACAGGTCCGCGGGCGTTGATGCGTCTATGACGCCCCGGAAATCCTCGAGAAGACCGGCGATCTCCCGCCTTTGCTCCTCGAGCCTCTTTACATAATAGGCCCCCTCCGTGGGCTTACGGCCCCGCGTCTCCTCTGTCTTAGACGCCGGGGGGACCTCCCTGCGTCTCAGCTGAAGTATCACCCTGTCCAAGGCCGCGATGTCCTCCTTGGCCTTGGAGAAGACGACCCCCCCGCCCACCTTCCTCTCCTTCTCACCCGTTACGTCGGGTGAGCCGCTTCGGAGGCCGGTAGACGTACCGCTGACAGCGTCAGCGTCGTCGGCCGCCTCCCTTGCCCGCCTCTCTTGCACACTCTTCGGTGCGGGCTTGTCCTTAGAGGGTTTTGCGCTCGAAATCCTCTCCACCACCACTTGGGGCTGGGAAACCCCGGACCTCTGTTCGACGTTTTTCAATTCCAATTCCTTGTTTGTCGACATTTTCATTTTAGTATTACCTCCTAATCGAACATCTATGTACGTGTGTGTGAGTGTGTGTGTGTACACGGGCCCGCGAAGCCCCATACCGGGGGATACGGGAAACCAGGAGCATCGAGCGCGCGAAAGACAGTGGCCTCGGCGGTGGCCCCCGCGAGAACGAGCACGGTCCCATCCGGTCACCAACCGGCAGTACTCGCCCCCGCGAGATTATTCGCCCGCTGGTGGGGCAGCCAGGTCATGCTGGTTAGGCCGACCCGGGCCCCTGTACTATCGGGCGCCCAGGGAAACGTCAAAAACCCTGTTTAACCGCTGTACCCTCTGCCACGACGCGCGCACGACAACCCAGGCCCCCGGAGGCCCCCGGCGGAAACCCGCGGAACCCGATTGTGAGTGTGGTGTGTAGGAGTGTACATGTGTGTGTATGGTTTGATTTCGGGGTTTTCTTTCCCTAGGCCGGTTGCTAATAAGCTACCGAGCCCGGCCTGCCCGCCCCTCACTGCTGCCAAGGCAGCCGAACCGACCTAGCCGCAAAGCGGCCCGGGCGGTCCATCGTCCCAGGTCGCCTGGCCCCGACCTCGGAATACGTCCGAGCGGCCCAGACGACCCTCCACCCTTCACGGACCGTGGGACCACGTCCCCGGTGTGCAGCCGTGAGTGTGGGTTCCTCCCCGCCCCTGGTCACGGACCACGTCCGAGACCCGGGACGAGAAGGGTAATCCCGCTCTCTTCCCCTGCCGGAACACCGGCGTGCAATGGGTCCGAAGTGCGGGATCTTCCCCTCCCTCTCAGCGGGACGGCATCCCTGCCCGCTTCGAGACAGGGGACCCCCATCCCCACCCCGCGGCTCGGTGGAGAGAGCAAGCTCCCTCCTAACGGCCCCGGCCGGCCGGGCGTTTGTAGTCGGGGTCGCCTTCCCCTACCGGCGATTGGGACCCCAGGTCCCTAAGGGAGTCGCCGGGCTCCCGTCCGCAGGAAGGTGCACCTACCAGGGCCGCACCCGACGCCAGAACGGACGCGGCACAAAGCCACGCCCGCCCCGGAAGCCAGGAACAACGCCCAAAGGGGGCACACCCGCCCGCGCCCTCCCTGTGCCCTTGTCCGCGCCCGCTTATTCCCCCCGAAAGGGTTATTCACGGGTAACCTCCATATCTGGAGGCCGTTCCCCTATCCGCAACCCGGGGACGTGCTCGGTGGCATGGGCCATGCCTCCCCGAAGCAGGGAATCGCTCCCCTGCCCCGGGGCGAGGCCTTAGGGACCCTCCTCCTTTTGGAAAATAAAATTTTTAAAAAATCAGTTTGCGTATTTATTGGACAGACCACGTACGCTGACATTAAAGCAAGAGATTTTAAATTTGTTGAATAAATTTTAAATCTTTAGTGTATTTCCAAGTTCATGAATTTCCAACATACTAAACCGCGCCGATTTTTTGTTGGACTGAAAACACTGTTTTCGTTGGAGCATTAAAATCCCTTACTCCCCTCCGAACGATTTAATCATTTGATGCTAATTTAAGCATCTAAATTAATATAAAGAATTTGCTGCGAAAATTATTACCCCAACCAGCGTTTGAACCTGGAACCTCCCGCTCTCCGTGCAGGCGTCGTCCCAATTCGACCACTGAGGCATGTGGTAATATTTATAGAGCTTGTTTCTTGTTATTAGTTTACGCAGGCTGAAACAATGCGTCCTATCTATTTTTATTAATTTGTATTGCGATAAATATTACCACATGCCTAGGGGGTCGAACTGGGACGACGCCTGTACGGAGAGCGGGAGGTTCCAGGTTCAAACCTTGGCTGGGGTAATATTTTTCGCCATTAATTCTTTATATTAATTTAGATGCCTTAATTAGCATCAAACAATTAAATCATTGGGGAGGGGGGGGGGGGGTAAGGGATTTAATGCTTTAACGAAAACTGTGTTTTCAGTCCGACAAAAAATCGGCGCGCGGTTTAGTATGTTGGAAATTCGTGTACTTGGAAATACATAAAAGATTTAAAATTTATTAAACAAATTTTGAATCTCTTGCTTTAATATTAGCTTATAGCTCTCATTTGCCTTATATCGTGTCTTTGAATGTGTGTCTGAAGAGCTTGTTTTTTGTTATAATTTTAAATTATTTTTATTATGTTATGAGATATTAATGTATTTTTATTATTTGGTAACATAATAATAATTGCAGAAATATAAATTATATATCATAGTAATTCAGTGAATTAAAATTATGCTACGACATATCTAATAAAAATTTACGAATTACAATTATGTTATAACCTAATAAAATTTCGGTAAATAAAAATTATGCAATAACATAATAAAAGTTTTCTTAAAAATTAGAATTACGTGCTAATGTCATTTTAAACTTTATATTAAATTTTAAATCGAAAAAAATTTTTATTACGTCGAGACATAATATTTATTAAGAATCTCCATTATGTACATAATTTTAATTCGCGAATTTTTATTATGTACAGTCGCGGTCATTAATGCCTTCCACCTGAAGTCATTCGCGTTCGGGGGCAGATAGTAGCTGAACGCGTCGCCTCTAGCGCTATTCGTGCTTCATGACTGTTGGGTCGGTAACGTCGTGGAGAACGGGCAAAGACCGTGTCGTGGAGAAAGAGAGAGCTGTCAGTTTGACAGATGTGTGTCAGCGGAAGAGAGGTTAAGAACCGAGGGATCGTCTAAAAGTATAAGGAGAGTATAAGTAACACAAGGACATGTTAATTATTTGAAGGAGTTAATTATTATATCCGTATGTATAAACATATTTTCTCCCCCCAAAACCCTAGAATACTTGTTTACACATACGGATATAATAATTAACTGCTAAGATCTAAGCTCGGACTGTAAGGGCTTATTTATTCGATATTAAATATGTTATCCGTTCTTGGCAGTAATTTATTCTATCAATTGTAGGACAAAATCTCCATTTTTATAAAACACAAAGTTTATTTACCAACCATAAAAACAAAAATAAGAACAATAATACATAAAATTTTTGTTTAGTCTATACTGTTTTCTTACTAAATAGTTTACGTAACATGGGAAGTTTTCTAAGAAAATAAACACGCTTTTTAAGATTTTTTCTTTTGTCATAATTTATTTAACAGTAGTATTTTACAGTATTTTAACAATTTATTTAACATTATTTTGAGAAGAGATTTGCTCGCGAAACACGATGCGCGATGCGCGATGCACGATGCAAACAGAGAGAAAGCAATTTCGGATTTAGAAACTGTGCTGTGTGGGGAAACATAATTCGCGAGAACGTAATTAAAGCCTTCCGATATCTTGGCGCAACTCTTTTTAAATTGATTTGAGCCGAAGACTTGAATAACCCTGCTGAAATCGAAGACCTAGAGACTGCCAATCCATGCCGATCTCTTTGCAACTGTCCATTCAGGATTCTCCTCGGAGAAGTGATGAACCATTTGCTCGACGATGCTCTGTAAGAAATTGTAATTCTATTAAAAGCCCACATATTTATGCAACGTGAACGATAACAATTATAATCACTTGCTATTTCAGGATTATTAGTTTGTAAACTTTTTTAACAATTATAATATCAAATCAATCAAAAAACTTATAAACATTTTCTAAACAAAAATTAATCTTATAAGTTATGTTCTACACACAAAATACTACTGCAGTTTATGCATGCTAATTCATTAGAGAGTAAGATTTTATCGCGGAAACGAAACATATTTTCACTACCTATTTCTCTGCAATTTATTTGCCTACCATGACTTTGGTGTATCCCAACTTTCTCGTGTAGGTGGTGAACGATGAATTATCGATGAAAGAGCGACGGAGATTACCGCGAGGACACATGGTGACGATGGATCAGACTGATCAGAGTCCGTACGTGGTGAGTATGCCGCATGACAAGCGTAGCGCGGATCGTATGACGTTGATATTTCCCACTGGTGTTCTGCAATCGTATTTTGAAATTACTAATAATGTAATAATTTCTTATATAATATAAATTAAATCATCTTACTGCATCTCCTCCTCCATTGACCATCATCTCTACCTGTCCAACAGTCATCGTTGTTTTCTTCATTTCTCTGTCTTAGCTGGTTTTCTTCTTCTTTTTTTCCTATTCGTATTTGACTCCGATTCTCTGGAAGGCTTGATACGGCCAATAATCTTTATTAATGCCTCAGCTACGATATTTGAAATTATATATATATCAAATTTTTGTCGTATAATAATTATTTACTATTCAAATAATTAACATGTCCTTGTATTACTTATACTCTCCTTATACTTTTAGACGATCCCTCGGTTCTTAACCTCTCTTCCGCTGACACACAGCTGTCAAACTGACAGCTCTCTCTTTCTCCACGACACGGTCTTTGCCCGTTCTCCACGACGTTACCGACCCAACAGCCATGAAGCACGAATAGCGCTAGAGGCGTCGCGTTCAGCTACTATCTGCCCCCGAACGCGACTGACTTCAGGTGGAAGGCATTAATGACCGCGACTGTACGTAATTATGACACGCCGTTTTGCTATTTAATAACATCATAAAAATTCTACCAAATTAATACTCAAAGAAAAGAAATTATTATCATGTTTAGACATACCTATAATTCATCGAATTATTATTAAGCTATCACATAATTGAAAATACAGAATTTAAATTATGTCTAGACAAAATATTAATTCTGAATTTATTTTATGTTATTATACATAACAATTTTTCGGGAATTGAAATTATGTACATACATTGTAACTTCCGAATTTTTATTATGTACATAATTTTAATTTCCGAAAAAATTTTATGTTATAACATAAAGTAAATTTAGAATTAATATTTTGTCTAGACATAATTTTAATTCTGCATTTTCAATTATGTGCTTAATAATTATAGCTTAATATTAATTCGATTAATTATAAGTATGTTTAGACATAATAATAATAATAATTTCTTTTCTTTGAGTAATGTTCGGGATTCACCGTTCAATCTTCCGTATTTTCGGGATCCTATTTTCGCGTTGCGGTATACCGCGAGATTTGACAACGTCGCGGCAGTCGTGTTGACAGCCGCGCGTACAAAAGCTTCACGAGTCGGTCACGCTCCCAAATTCCTGAGTCGCGTGTTTTTCGCGTCCGGCGTTCTGCGTGCCGATTGGGAGAGCTCAGTTCGAGTATTGCGAGCGAGCGAAGCGAAGCGGATACCAAATAGTAAACGAGTGCGAGGATAACTGTGTTTCTTCCGACGCTCTGAAATAACCCACAATTCAGCTCGTTTCGAGTCACTCCGCTCTCGCGATTTGCTCGATCTCGATCTCCGCGAGCGCGAATCTATCGTGTCTGCGTGCGTTCCCAAATTCCAAGAGTTATTCGCGGTGCAAGATTTCTGTCCGGCTCGCGTCAAGATCTCCGTTAATATTCGGGTCCTTCGCGCGCGGTGCAAGATCTCCGTGACCTCCGGGGCAAGATTTCCGCTGCAGTGGTTAGCACGCCGAGACATTGTGCTCGCGTATTTATTTGCCGATTATCGCCCTGAAGGACATTAATTGCTCGGGCTCATTAATCGAGAAGCGGTACAGTGGTGCGTATTTCACGGTGCTCGCGGATATTGCTATGCAATCACGCCTGTACGGACATAGCTTCGAAGTTACGTTCTGCGTTGTACGATATCAGAGGTGCTCATTGCTCTCGCATCGACATTGATCTGTAACCCTTTCATCTTTGTGACATTTTGAGAAAAATATTACTTGACTGTTTATACTCGTGAGTGATTATTGAGAGTGCCCGCTTCACCGTCGAGCCTTCTGACAAGGTGATCCCAGTGATCCTCATTCAAACCCGAACAAGTAAGTATCAATTAATTTGGTAGAATTTTTATAATAATATTAAATGGCAAAACGGCGTGCCATACATATCGATTTTAAAAATTAAATTCTTAGTTTCTTCGTGCACAATTCAATAATAAAACAAAGATTAAAACAAACGTTTAATCCTCTTGCTAAATTAATTTTACATAAATAATATAAACTAAGTAAACAAGGAGTTTACTACTTCTAAAATCGAATACTTCCGTGTAATTTTTTATAATTTAACAATCTAATATCACTTTCATTGAAAATAAAATTTTGTAATTTATGATTTGTTCAATTAACAAATGTTGTTTAAATTTTTAGTACATAATTGCGCCCAAATTCAATCAAATAATTCAAAAGTAAGTCACTGTAATGACAAATGGAATTATTTTACCTTAACATTCGCATAATCATAAGTCAGTATGCACTTAAGTAGTAATATGTATGTATGAGTAATAATATCACGTAAGTAATAATGTATAACCGGCACATTTTTGAGAGGATGAATGAATGAATAAATGATAAGAAGGAAATAATCAATAAATATTTTAATATAATTAAAGACTAAGGAGAATAAAGGAATAGATGTATAAAACTAAAAATATTAGAATTATTGTAAAGAAATAATGACTCGTATGTATGCCACTTGATTGAAATTATTTAACTCTTATTCATATTTCTTATTGATATTGTAGTACACAAATTAGTAGCGATATAATTCTGATAAATTATAAATTTATCTTACCCATTACGTGTATTTATTACCAGTATCGTCTAATTCGCAACAAATATTATACGCAACACGCGGTATTATACGAACGTCACGCAAATAATCTTTTGTCTAATGCCTGTGAGAGCGTGAAGTACGCGGTCACTAACACTATCGACGCGTGACTCACGGACAGGTTTCCGTTTAATCGTAATCTGTAATTGGCCACGTTTAAACCTTTTTTACCTCAGAAAATACTGATCGGAACAAAAAGTGGAAAATACGTTTTAAATTTATTTTTTCGAGAACTTTATTGCTGTGGTATTTTGATTCGCGAATTTCGGGACACCCTGTATATACGTATATCCATAATCATTCACAGGTGTTAGAGGAGGCCCTGAAATGGCTGAATCGGTGGGAATTGGCGGTACGGAAAGGTGACATAACGGAAGACGAATTTTTGACCCGAGAAACAGCACAAGGTTTGCGAGTATCCCTTCAATCCACGATGGAGTTGTGTCGCTACCTTATCGACAAATTCGATTTTCAATACTTGCTAACGGGAAAAGTTAACCAGGATAACTTGGAGGTAATTAGACGAAAATATTTTTTATGTATTTTATCCGAAAATATTATTGACGCGTTTTTCACTGTTCCAGAAATTTTTCGGCACCATACGCCAAGCAACGGGATGCAATGACCATCCAAACTGTCCAACATTCTTGCAACTGTACAAATTGCTGTCGGTGTACAGCATAATCAAGCCACCGAAGCATGGGAATTGCACAGTTGCGGACGAGGCATCGCCGCAAATTCTCGTGACATTGAGCGAGCTAAAATCTCTGTACGGACAAAACGATGAGGCGAAGAGTGCGAAGAGTGCGAAGTATCCTCGAGAGATTCAACAAAAGTTGGACGTTGCTTTGGAGCACGAGAATTGGGATGCCGACGACATCATCGAGTATAACCCCGACAACGACTACTCCCTTTCCCCAACCCTCGATTGTATTATATACTACGTGATAGGTTTTATGTTTTTCTGACTTTTCCGTGCGCCGCTTTCCATCTATTTAATCAGTTGGGTATTTAAAAATTTACTAACACCGCTTACTGCTTACTGCTTTGTCTCAGCCATGCATGGATAATTGTCGCACAGAGTGGGAGATAGGCTTTTGTTTAGCTCTTTGCATACAGAAAAATTACTAAATAGTAGTCCATGTGTTTTTCGCCT
Source organism: Leptothorax acervorum (assembly GCA_035220615.1). Taxonomy (NCBI): domain Eukaryota; kingdom Metazoa; phylum Arthropoda; class Insecta; order Hymenoptera; family Formicidae; genus Leptothorax; species Leptothorax acervorum. The sequence continues at coordinate 52,638 of JASTWQ010000878.1, forward strand.
CTGTAGTAGTCATTCTAAGCATTCTATAGATTTCCTAAAGCCAATACATTCTAATTCCAGGTTATCTCTGCAAGCAAGATTTAAAACTACAAATCGTGCAGCACTTGTGTTCAAGCTGTCCGATCAAATTCGTCTTCTCAATTTTCATTAACGAAACTCGTCGATATGAAATCTCGTGGCGGATTAATCCACGCCAATCTGAAATTTTTTCATCTTGTTTGTCACGTAGAAGCATGCTTCGCGAAACATTCCTCCCAAATCAACGTGTTCGATTTGACGTTGGACGAAGTTCTCGAGACGTACGAGTTTACGTTTCCATGCAAAGAGCACGCATCCCCCCGGTATTTTATCCTTTGCGCTAGTTTATTATATCCGCTTGAGGATGAGGCAATATGCCCATCAAGAAAATTTGAAATTAACAAAAAAATTTGTTGTAAAAAAGAAATTATCCAAACTAACGAATCAATAAAGTAATATTTTTACAAGTTGTGACGATACGCGTAGTCGTCACTCGCGCTACGGCCCTGGCGGCCACCGCGCGCTTGTTCAGCGTGCACGCCTGATCAGCGTGCACTCCAGTGCCCGAGCGGTGGGGCAACCCGAGCGGTGGGGCGGCCCCCACCGTCCGCGCTCGGGGTATAAATAAGGGGCTCGAGCCGACACCAGACACCAGTCCTGTCCTGATCCTAATCTCGACACGACCGTTCTCCTAACCACGTTGGGCGCTCCCAACGACTTCCTCCGTACAGAGAACGGGTGCTCCCGTTCTCACCTGGGTGCTCCCAGGGCACGGGCCTACCAGCCGGGCGCTCCCGGTTGGCTCTACCTGTCATCTCCTGCTTCGGGGTCGGGCGCTCCCGACCCTTTCCGCCGTACGGGCAACGGGTGCTCCCGTTGTCGAGCCGGGCGCTCCCGGTGTACGGGCCGCTCAGTCGGGTGCTCCCGACTGAGCTCCTGACCAGATCACCTGTCCGCGATCCGTAAGGCCAGCGTGCCTCCGCGTTTACTCGCGATCCGTAAGGCAAGCGTGCCTCCGCGTTTACTCGTGATCCGTAAGGCAAGCGTGCCTCCGCGTTCACTCGCGACCCGTAAGGCAAGCGTGCCTCCGCGTTTACTCTCGAACCCTAAGGCAACGGTGCCTCCGCGTCTACTCGCGAGTCCGCAGCGGTCCGACCGCATAGTATACTCATACAGCGACTCGGCGGAGCATACACGCCACTCACACACCTATCTCATTTTTGTGTAAGACGAAAGGAAACGAATAAACTATTTATTTTTTAAACCAACCAGTGTCTCCACGTTTTCTCACCCTGGCACGGCGAGCTAATTCCGAGCGAGAAAACGCGACCGTTACAAGGTAATAATTGTAATAGCGTATTGTAATTTTAATTGTAAATATTGTAATAGCGTAATTTAATTTGCATATCAGTAACGCGAAAAATAATTCGAAATTAATACAGATTAATAGAGCGCTTGCGCCGTTAAAGAGAGAAAACTCCGTCTATCTCTCTCACATGGACGGACACGCGATAGCTGCGCCTCTTACGGTTTTGCTTCAAGAAGTGAGTCACCCCCCACCACTGAAATTTTCCAGAGTTGCAAGACCTGTATGTAAGACCGTGTGCCAGGTGCCGCTTTTTAGGAATGCGCTCAGCATACAAAATTGCGGCCTTCCTTCCATTTTTACGGCATTTGCCGTAGATTAACAGCATATTGGCCAACTCTTCGTTAGTATAACGAGAACGCTCCATCGTTCACCGCGTTTTCAATCCTCGCGTTGTTTCCCGAAAGGAAAAGGACGTCGGACCAGACGCCGATAGTCTTTTGTCTATGTGACAGATTAATCGCCAAAATGAACATCATTACGCGGAAGAGAATGCTTATTGCAGAAACGAAACGCACATCCGGATAGATTTCATGTCAACGTTTGGATGGGAATTGTGGACGATATGATTATCAGACCACACTTTTTCCCTGAAAATGTGAATGTCAAGGCAGAAGTATATTCTGAGTTTCTGGAGGAAACACTGCCCAATTTGTTGGAAGATGTTCCATTACACATCCTCCCTAACCTCTTCCAACAAGACGGCCACCCAGCCCATACTTCCGCTCTCGCCCGTACGATTTTGAATCATCGATTTACAAACAGGTGGATACCCAGACAGCACACAATATTTATGATAAATATTCAGAAATATTTATTTTTATTTATTTTTTAAAAATATTATACAAATATTTTATACTTATTTTTATACGCAATCAGGTATATAAGATATTACCCATGAATCGCAACGAGTTAATTGAAAGAATACGGGTAGCAATTCACGATATTACACCTGTCACATTGAGTAGAGTGCGACAAAATTTTATGCGGAGAGTCGCATTGTGTTTGGAGAAGAATGGTGGACATGTAGAACAAAACTTTACGATATCAGCTTTACTTTTAGAGTTATTAATATTTTTTAATATTTTTTTAAAAATTTCTATCTCGGCAACGGTGACAGATTAAGGAGCGCCGTTTACGCTCCTCGTAGGACTCTTCGAGAGGAACAAAACGAGCCCACGATCATTCCTCTAGCTGCTTTACTTTTCGAGTTATTAATAATTCTTAAAAATTTTTTAAAAATTTCTATCTCGGCAACGGTGACAGATTAAGGAGCGCCGTTTACGCTCCTGGTAGGACTCTTCGACAGGAACAAAACGAGCCCACAATCATTCCTCTACCTGCTTTACTTTTCGAGTTATTAATAATCCGTACAATATTACCTTTTACAAAAAGGTAAAAAAAAGACGCCAAGCACGCGTGGTGTACCTCGAAAAAATCTAACAAAAAGAGGGCGCGAGGGCGGGAAACGGATTTGAATGAAACTTATTCTTGTGGTAACCCTTCACTAACAGTGAAACTAACAGTAAAGCGCTAGCGCGCAACTCTCAACCGTTTTCGAGATAGAAATTTGTGAAAATCTTGCGACGCGTCTACCGGTTCGCTAGCGCTGAGATTCGACGAAGTGGCGTAGCCGCGCAGCTAAGGCGCGCGGCTGCTACGCCGCCGGCCCGGGTTCGATCTTTTTTTTTTCCATTTTTTTTTATTTGCATTAATAATAAAAATGTCGAATTGAAGCAAAATAAATAAATTTAAATTTTAACAAAAAATAAAAAAAATAAAGGGAAATGCTTACCTTACCTTTACAAAATAATTTCAATACACAGTAGTTAATAATAATTATTTCTGGCTGCTTCAAATGTTATAAACAAAGGACAATGATTAATTGTAAGTTAGAGCACTTTTGAAATAATAAAACATAATGAACTATTTTTTATACTATTTAATCAATGAACAAGAATATAAAGAAATATACATATATACAGGGTGGGAGAAAAGTCTGGAAACGGTCAAATATCTCGAAAACAAGACATTTTAGGAAAAATGTTTCATACAGAAGTTGTAGGGTTTAAAAAGATCTGTTTACTGACTTTATCAGTTTGATCTTAGGTGGCGTCGTTTAGGTCAAGTCAGGGTCATTTTAAATTTTTTAAATCGAACCCCCTATTTTTTATTGCATATTCTTGTAGCCCTTGTCAAGAAGTTTTCAAAACACTATAACAAAACTCTTTTTCGTTAAAAATGTCCCGAGATATTTCAAATTTTGTCATTAAATTTTTAATATAAATATGAAATATCTCGTAAAGTATTCACTTTTCGTTGACTTTATCTTAATACTTTTATGCGTAGAATAATGAAAAGAATCGATCGTTGTAAAAAAAAACAGAAAAATTATGTTAAAAAATTTGATTGCATTTTGTAGACGCATTCAATTTTACAAAATTGCAAATGTAAAAATTAATATTATTGTTCGATTTCTTTCATTATTTTACGTATAAAAGTATTAAGGTAAAGTCATCGAAAAGTGAATACTTCACGAGATATTTCATATTTTATATTAAAAATTTAATGACAAAATTTGAAATATCTCACGAAATTTTTAACGAAAGATAGTTTTGTTATAGTGTTTTGAAAACGTCTCGACAAGGGCTACAAGAATATGCAATAAGAAATAGGGGGTCCAATTTAAAAAATTTAAAGTGACCCTGACGACCTAAACAACGCCACCTAAGATCAAACTGATAAAGTCAGTAAACAGATCTTTTTAAACCCTACAACTTCTGTATGAAACATTTTTCCTAAAATGTCTTGTTTTCGAGATATTTGACCGTTTCCAGACTTTTCTCCCACCCTGTATATTGTACGAGGCCGTACGTTACGTGCGCCGCGACGGGCGGCAGCCCGGCCGACGCGCCGTCAGCGCGGACCGCGCGCGTCATACCTCACCCCCCAAGAGCGCGAGCCTCGCTGTTTACCGCGGGGCGGCTGACTTTCTCGCGAGAAGAAAGCAAACAGAAGCCTTTATATACAACACCCCGACGAGGGACAAGTTAACTCTCGTAACGAATACCTCCCTCGGGATACCGGGTGTTGCAGGTGATTACGATCGAGATTTTGCATACAGCGTGTTGAGTAACGACCACGCTGGAACGATCAAAATCGACCCTCCGCTCTTGCGAGCGTCGAGATAGACTTGATCTTCGTCAGCTTTTGAAGCCAGTGGAGTCCGCCTCTCCCACCAAGCCTGCAGCCTCAGCTTGCAAGGTGGTTGATCGAGGTCACGGCCACCCCACTCAACGAAGAGTAGGAGACTCTCGCCAACCGCGTAGACGAACACGCCGACGACGACCAAGGAAGTCTTCACCACCAAGGCACCACAAGCACGGAAGGGAGCCTGCGCCTCCACCTGCGCCTCCACCAGCCGTACCAATAATACAGGCAACGCCGTGGACATTGTGGGCTATTACGGTCTCCGATTCGCATCGAAGACTCATCCGACCTGCCGGTCTGAGTCTGACGGCTGGAGATCCACGTGCCTCACGGCCTCTCCCGCCAGGGGCGTATATGACGGTGGGCACGCAGACGGACGAGGAGAAAAAGCGGCATAAGTCTGCTCATAAAGAGAGCAAACGGCATAAGACGCCGCTCACAGAGCCGGTGACGGCTCCTGTGACCAAGCTACCTCCGGACAGGCCACCTACTCCTACCATCAGAAGTCCGGACGAGAACAATAACGAGGAAGGATTTTGGGACGAAGATCTCCCCGGTCGCAAACTTACAGCTAAACAAGCAGCTAGATTGAAGCTTTTGTTCTAGATTTTTGAATTGCTGGCGCTTGTGAGCGCCAGCCTTAACGAAACTAAATGTAAATATAGATCTAAGAATAAATTATGATTTTACCAGGTTAACCACGCTTCGAATCTGTCACCTTCTCTATCCTCGCTACGTACCTCCGAAACATATATACTGATATTATATAGAAATATATTTCTTTTTTCTAGAAGGCTTTTAATGACTTATTCATTGTCACTCGATGCCCTGCGGATATCGTTCACAATGTCCTGCATGATAATTATCGTAAAAACATTTAAAACAAAGATATATCATACACCAGGCACATTTTATAAAAGAAATTTCTTTACAGACGCTACAGTTTTGCTTCCAAGCGTTATTAGAAGTGCTCCAACTTACAATTAACCATTGTCCTTTATTTATAACATTTGAAGCAGCGAGAAATAATTATTATTAATTACTGTGTATTGAAATTATTTTTTAAAAGTAAGGTAAGCATTTCCCTTTATTTTGTTTATTTTTTGTTAAAATTATTATTTATTTTGCTTCAATTCAACATTTTTATTATTAATGCAAATAAAAAAAAATTAAAAAAAAAAGATTTGCAAAAGCAACGGGAATCGAACTCGGGCCGGCGGCGTAGCAGCCGCGCGCCGTAGCTGCGCGGCTACGCCACTTCGTCGAATCTCAGCGCTAGCGAACTGGTAGATTTGCGTCGCAAGATTTTCACAAATTCCTATCTCGAAAACGGTTGAGAGTTGCGCGCTAGCGCTTTACTATGTTTCACTGTTAGTGAAGGGTTACTACAGGAATAAGTTTTATTCAAATCCGTTTCCCGGCCCTCGCGCCCTCCCCTTGTAATATATTTGTACCTCGAAAAAACCCAAGTAATATCTTTACCTCGAAAAAATCGAATATATTTGTACCTCGAAAAAATCCAAGTAATATCTTTATTTAAAAAAAAATACAACCCAAGTGACACATCACAAAATTGTGTTACCTTTTATTCAATGCAAGTAATTATCTATAAAAAAAAAGAAATGATATCTGTAAATTGCGCCAATTATAAAGAAAGAATATATATATTGTTTTATAAAAAATAATTGTTGCACTACTTTGATAAAAAATCTTTACATTGTGTCAATTAGAAAAACAATGTATAATAACAATTTTATAAAATTAAAATTTATTATTTAAATCCAACAAGGAAATATAAGATATTTAAACACAAAGTTTATATTTGTATTTTTTAGTGGATATAACAATTTCATAAAATCAAAAATTTCTTAATTCAACAAGGGAATAAAAGGTACTTAAACAATACAAAGTTTACAAGTTTATATATGTATATTTCAATAAAATAAAACATTTAATTACAAACAATTACAGACAGAGGTCTGAGAGTTATAAACAATTATAACATTACAAAATAAACATGTTTTATTAAAATTAATACATTTTTCTTGTAAAAAAAACTTGGCGCTGCTAGACCTTGAAATATAATAAAGTACTATAATTTCAACTGAATAAGGACAACGATAAAAATAATTCAAGGAAGAATGCAATGGGAGTAATAATAATAATTATCAGCGTGTGTATGTGCGAGCGAGTGATACGGGCAGTAACGGCGAGTGATGCGACTAATAATTAAGTATAGGATAAGTTTAAAGTTTTTACGCGTGCGTTAAATATTGTGAAAACGATTAGAATTAAGTATAGGATAAGATAACGTTTGTGAGGCGTGCGTTGTCACAGCGATTATGCGAAGTAGGTTTAAGATTACGTTTCTTTAGTATGTAACGACCTGCCTTTCGGCTGTAATTTTTGATCGAACGCGGACTAGCTCGCCGGGCCAGGTGTTCGATATAAGAGGTCAGAGATCAAGAGACACGGTAGTGTCTCGCGCCAGTACGCGCGGAGCGAGACAGCCTTGGCTCTATATACGCGAGGCGACGAGTTGCGAGTACCCCCGAGTATTTAGATCTCGATAACCAGTGAACGGATCAAGTTCTAACTA